>VCAZ01000002.1:11625485-11747985 GCA_005784505.1 Bagarius yarrelli
ACAGTGGTGAGACCAGCTATGATGTATGGTTTAGAGACAGTGGTGAGAGCAGCTATGATGTATGGTTTAGAGAGAGACAGTGGTGAGAGAGACAGCTATGATGTATGGTTTAGAGACAGTGGTGAGAGCAGCTATGATGTATGGTTTAGAGACAGTGGTGAGAGCAGCTATGATGTATGGTTTAGAGACAGTGGTGAGACCAGCTATGATGTATGGTTTAGAGACAGTGTTGAGACAGCTATGATGTATGGTTTAGAGACAGTGGTGAGAGCAGCTGTGATGTATGGTTTAGAGACAGTGGTGAGACCAGCTGTGATGTATGGTTTAGAGACAGTGGTGAGAGCAGCTGTGATGTATGGCTTAGAGACAGTGGTGAGAGCAGCTATGATGTATGGTTTAGAGACAGTGGTGAGAGCAGCTGTGATGTATGGCTTAGAGACAGTGGTGATGACACCAGCTATGATGTATGGTTTAGAGACAGTGGTGAGAGCAGCTATGATGTATGGTTTAGAGACAGTGTTGAGACCAGCTATGATGTATGGTTTAGAGACAGTGGACAGTGGTGAGACCAGCTATGATGTATGGTTTAGAGACAGTGGTGAGACCAGCTATGATGTATGGATTAGAGACAGTGGTGAGACCAGCTATATGATGTATGGTTTAGAGACAGTGGTGAGAGCAGCTATGATGTATGGTTTAGAGACAGTGGTGAGAGCAGCTATGATGTATGGTTTAGAGACAGTGGTGAGAGCAGCTGAGAGACTGAGGTTTAGAGACAGTGGTGAGCTATGATGTATGGTTTAGAGACAGTGGACAGTGGTGAGACCAGCTGGTGAGCTATGATGTATGGTTTAGAGACAGTGGTGAGACAAGCTATGAGTATGGTATGGTTTAGAGACAGTGTTGAGACAGACAGCTATGATGTATGGTTTAGAGACAGTGGTGAGAGCAGCTGTGATGTATGGTTTAGAGACAGTGGTGAGACAGCTGGTGAGAGCAGCTATGATGTATGGTTTAGAGACAGTGGTGAGAGCAACTGTGATGTATG
This sequence comes from Bagarius yarrelli, assembly GCA_005784505.1. Lineage (NCBI taxonomy): Eukaryota > Metazoa > Chordata > Actinopteri > Siluriformes > Sisoridae > Bagarius > Bagarius yarrelli. Next base: position 11,626,534 of record VCAZ01000002.1, read on the forward strand.
AGAACAGTGTGTATGGTTTAGAGACAGTGGTGAGACCAGCTATGATGTATGGTTTAGAGACAGTGTGAGACAGCTTGAGACCAGCTGTGATGACAGTGATGTATGTTTAGAGACACAGTGATGAGAGCAGCTGTGATGTATGGTTTAGAGACAGTGGTGAGACCAGCTGTGATGTATGGTTTAGAGACAGTGGTGAGACCAGCTATGATGTATGGTTTAGAGACAGTGTGACAGGGTGGTGAGAGAGTTTAGAGAGCTGGTTTGAGACCAGCTATGATGTATGGTTTAGAGACAGTGGTTGAGACCAGCTATGATGTATGGTTAAGAGACGTGTGAGGTTTAGAGACAGTGGTGAGACCAGCTGTGATGTATGGTTTAGAGACAGTGGTGCTGAAAAAGGGACAGGTGGCAGAGCTGGAAGCAGCAGAGCTGAAGATGTTGAGGTTTTCTTTGGAAGTGACGAGGTTAGACAAGATTAGAAACGAGTTCATCAGGGGGACGGCTCATGTTGGATGTTTTGGGGAGAAAGTCAGGGAGGACAGATTAGAAATGAAGCTATCAGGCAGAAGGCAAAGAGGAAGACCAAAGAGGAGGTATATAGATGCGATAAACGAGGGCATAAAGTTAGTGGGTGTGAGTGAAGAGGATGTAGAGAATAGGGTTAGGTGGAGACAGATGATTTGCTGTGGTGACCCCTAAAAAGGGAACAGCCGAAAGATTTATTTATTTCTGTTGGCTTTGGTTACCTACAGGTCTGTTCAGAAATTATCCCTTACAGCAATTAAGGAATTTTCCCAAATTATTCTAGGTTCATATTAAAAATCCTTGAATTTTGAATAGTTAAAAAAACATGTTCCTATCGACATCAACGGAAAGGAATTGCTGAAAAAAGGATATGAAAAAAGGGAAAAAATTGCTTGTGTGTCCACATCACTATAACATCACCATGTCCCTCCACACCACAAATGCTCTGTCATTTGGACACTCATTCTTGGTCATTGTTGTACCTTTTTATTGTAGTCTTCCTTGCAGTTGTATTATGTTCTGTGAGCACTCTGACCCTTACCACAAGCATTTCTGTATTTCCTGGTCCAAATGCTAATAAGGTCGAGTAAGTACTTCTCCCTTTTTCTAAATGACCTGTACACACCTAAGATTATTCCTCTACACTAATAAAGACACAGAGACAATATTTGTCTTTGCATTATCATTATCATTACTAGCATGTTAGGTGGAATTTTTTGCGTATATAACTGAGACATGTTTCTATTCATTTCTTATCCTGGTAAATGTTTAGTTTGTCAAAAATCATTAATTTGTGCAGGTCCATTATACACACACATACACACACTCTTATACCTCTACTGGGACTTGAATGTTAAAGCAGCTTTTTTTAGGGTTCATGATTTTGCATCAAACCAAATCTATATTTCTAAATCATTCTAAAAGAGAAAGAAAATCACTTTTCTTTCTGCTAATCATTATCAAGAAACAGGTTAACCGTACAATGTGTAGCGTCTACAACTTTCTTCTTTTTTATTTTATTAATTATTACTACTACCTATTTAAAAGTTGTCAGAGTGTCTAGGTAAGGCATCTTAACTGAGGTAGACACAAAGATGCGACAGATAAAATATTCATGCAAAATGTCCAGTGTCTAAAACACAATCAGGTGTCACTGAGCTGGCCGTTCATGATGATCGCTCGAATCGCTGCTTTCATCGTCCCCCTCCGTCCCCAGCTGCTCAAATTCCTCATCGTCTTCCTCGCAGTCTTCGTCTTCCTGGGTCAGATTTTGTTGCAAAGCCTCAAGTTCCAGGAACCGCTTCAGGAGTCCAGAAAGTGCGTCCACATCGCTACAGAACACAGAATATTCAAATGATGCACATTGTTAGCCATTCTTGTTGTTTTTGGATTGTGAGAACTAAAAATGTCCAGTGTCATTCAAAGAAAAAACACACAAAGTATTAAAAGTACAAATTTACACAGCTACAGATACATAGTGGGGTTGGGTTAAATTATGTTGGATTAATAGGCACCAACCTGCGCCCACTGAGAGTAGCGCTCTGAGTAAGAGGATGCGAGAAGCCTGTGGCCATTCTCAGTACCAGCACATACCCCGTCCCAAGGTATCGCACCTTCTCCTCCTGAACGCTTATATCTCGCAAGTGTCGCAGATCCAGCAGCACTGAAACAGACACGACCACATTTTCCTATAACGCTGCTTTGTGTGTACATTTACAAGGACAAGATTTCATACCTTTCTCTTGTCCTTTTTTCCACAGTGTGAGTATCATTGCATACAGGCTGAAGGTCTTCAGTTCAATCACACTATTCTTTTTGTCGAATGTTGCCTCCTGTAGAAAAAAGTAAATGTAATTTCCTGGCAAATAATATTAATAACATTATAACATGCGAGTGTGTGAGCAAACAAACACTTGGAATGATGTGTCCCTTACCTCCCACTCCTCCATGTTTTGTAAGGCAACAAATATGCAGCCTGTTACATAGAACAGTTTCCATAATACATTATCTGCAAAGAGAGAGAAAAACAGGACAAGGTTTTTTAAGGAACCAATCACTTTTACTTAAGGGTTATTTTATCAGGTCCACCTATAGACTTTGTGGGTATAGTGTATAGTTACTCATTTCATACACATTGTTAGTGTACATTTGGTAAACCTAGTGCTTTTATTCTGGTCAATTTTTGTGTGTGTGTGTGTGTGTGTGTGTGTATATATATATATATATATATATATATGGTTCACATTAGGGCTGCACAATAACTGACATTGCCTTATTTTGTAAGGAAGTGCACATTATAAGCAAAGATAAATACAATAGAACAAAGATATAAATGAAATAATCAGGGCTTTATGTTTTTCTGCAGATTCAGATACAGAAATTGAAAATCACATATAGTACATTTGTTATTGTGTCTTGTACCTAAATGCTTTACCTTTTTTTTGTTTTTTTTACAACGACAGACTTTTAAACAATGTGCAAATGCTAAACTTTCACTCTAGTAAACTTTGCAATTATTCCACAAATCACATGTGTTATAAACTGTGGTAAAGTCAACCAATTATCCCCACTTGTCATTGCACATCCTGGCATGTGACTATTGCAGATGCACACATTGCGATATTGATGCTGAAACGATATATTGTACAGCCGTAATCCACACTGGCGACAAAATCTTAAAAAAATCTCAGCAAAACCAATGCACCTGTGAATATTTATTAGCGGTCTATTATAAATATAGTACAATTAGGCAAAGTCAGTAATTGTATATGCAATGTGTACTTATGTGGAAAGCTTACATGAGTATAAAAATAACTGTTTATTATTTACATATTGGTAATATTCACCTGAACTGTAATACGCTGCTGCCAGGCCAACCGATACGATCCCTGAATGAAGAAAAGTAAAACAACAAAAAAAAGTGCAAGTATTACAAAACAGATGCAGTTCCTTGTAAGCAAACTGCTCAAAGTCAACTTCCCCTTTAGTCATACCTACTAACAGGGACCAAGATCGGATCCCTGGTGATCTTTTTAAGTGCAGAAGATCAGATGTGTGCTCCTCAACTACCATGTACACCATCTGTCAACATATTTAGGTTTTTTAAATGAATTAATTACATAGATGCTCAACAGTTGCACAATTTCCTGTTTAAGTGTCCTTTCATTTCACTACATATGGTCGATTACCAAAAGAAAATAATTCTAACACAAACTACCGATGAAAATACACATAAAGACATAATCGCTATGTTTTCATAACATAACACAACATATGATGGAGAGGACAAAACCCTCACAGTGTCGACCCCGGATCAGACATGCTGACCACAGGAGAGATACAAAACCGGAAGCAACCAAAAAAAACCCCTCACCTTATCAAGTTTTTAAAATGTCTTTAAACCAAAGAGGTCTGATCCACGAAATGACAGAGTTCAATATGATAACAGATGTTTTTTGATGGTCCATACGTGACCAAAAAGCCACTTTCGGGGATTCCCAACTTCCGCCAAAGCCTGGTGAATTCTGATTGGATATTGACAGTTTAAAGCCCCGCCTTCTACTAAAGTCCCACCCACAAAATCTCATCATAACTTACAAAGGCTGTCTTCTCAATCGCTTGATATCGAGGGCGTAGTGCGCTTAGTTTAATCTTATCCACTTTTAAGTGCACTCGAAACAGAAGTGAGGACCAATTTAGTAAATTCTGAATGTCTATTGACGATTTCAAGCCCCGCCTTCTACTAAAGCTCCACCCACAAAAACTCATCGTAAGGTACAAAGGCTGTTTTCTCAATCGCTCGATTTCGAGGGCGTAGTGCGCTTAGTTTAATCTTATCCACTTTTAAGTGCACTCGAAACAGAAGCGAGAACCAATTTAGAAAATTCTGATTAGATATTGACAATTTCAAGCCCCGCCTCCTACTAAAGCTCCACCCACAAAAACTCATCATAAGGTACAAAGGCTGTCTTCTTAATCGCTTGATATTGAGGGCGTAGTGCGCTTAGTTTAATCTTATCCACTTTTAAGTGCACTCGAAACCAATTTAGGATTTGACGAATGACACAAAGTGCGATTTAGACTGTCGGTGAAACCCAAGGAATTATTGTTGACTAATTTGACTTATATAAAACTAAAGACATAGAAAAATACTTCTCCTACTGTTGTTATTTCGAAATAACTGTTTTTCTTTGATAGCAAAACAATGACGTAGATGCGCAAGAGAAGCGGTGCGGGTTGACGCATGCGCGCTGTCCAAGCTGTAGGACAATGAAGTGTGATATTGTGTCAAGGGATCATGGAGTTCTTTATGTATTTCTGGGTAAATTTCGATGAGTCAAATGTTGCATAGCTTTCGGACATGTGACTTTAGGCTCTAAACTAATTAAGGAAGTATATTTGGACCTCGCTGATGTTATGTGTAGAGTTTCTCCTCGGATACTGTCCTCAGTGGCTGAACCGGTGTCCTATTTGCATTGAGCTGTTTTAATGTCTCTTTCGTCTTAACTGGATTTACATATTGGCAGAAGGGGAAAATAACAGATTTCCGGGTCTAAAACATTGGATTTTTGGTTCTAAGGAGCACCGCCTAATAGGTAACAACCTCTAAACCACGCACGCACGCACACACACACACACACACACACACACACACACACACACACATTTCTGCTAGGTCCCTATTAACATCTCCTTATAATAAAACTCATCATAATAACACAATAATTCACCTGTCAGCTGCTGCTTAAAGACATCACGAGAAAATAAACAGTCACGTTGATTTTCTTTTTTTTTTTTGTGACCAGCAAAACAGCAATCATGGTTAAATCTATCCTGGGAACCTTTAATTATCAGACTCTTGCTTTGAGTTTAGTCTTAATTTATGTTTGGGTCACTTTCTCCTTTGTGTCTCTTATAATTATAGGGTTGTTCCATAATGGATGGATGGATGTATAGATAGATGTGTGTATGGAGGGAAAGATAGAAAGATGTCGATGTGACATGTCTACTGCTGGGTGAAGTCTTTTCTACCAACTTCTGTGTTTCTTTTTGCAGGGATTTCTCACACAATGTCCGAGGTTGCCATCACGAAGAGAAAGGAGAAATGTGAAAATTGCACCAAACAGGTAATGCAACCCACTTCGAACTGGCAATACTATCATTACCAGAACTTTCGACTTAGTCCTTCGTGAGACATCACCCAGTCATTGGTTGAGCTGAATTTTGTGTCCTAGTGCAAGAAGAAACAAGATGATGAAGCCGAGAGTTTTCAGCAGGTCGGAGATGTTTCGAATGCAGAAGTGAGTTTGATTTCTTACAATCTGTAGAAATGGGTGAATTCTGTTGTCGGTTTCTGTAAATACAAACCTCTTTTTGTACAATAATGTAAAGATTGATTTGTTAGTTGTGAGATTTTTCTCTTTTTATAGTACTTGTATCTAATCTAGTTGGTTTACAACCCTAAACTGTGTTGCGTCATGCCTGTCAGATGATTCTGTGTCAATATTTTGCATGGATTATTAGCATTTCTGTATGTAATTTGGGATCCGATGTCTAAAACAAAAATACTACTTTCCTTTCCTTGTGTTACTTTGTTGATACCCAGTTGAGCGGTCAGCCTGTGTTACTGAGTGCGTGTCTTTCCTGCGATGGTTGTGTGTCTGAAGAAGAGAACCAGAAAATCTCCCAGCAAAGCCTGCAGGAGATCAATCGTCTTCTTGCCCTCAATAAGGTAGCAAATGTTTCAGACCGCCATTATAAAGTCTGTCCATAAAAACATCTCTGGATGTTATAAATGGCATGATCAGATCTCATGCTGTTATTTGTTGTGTGTGCGTGTGTGTATGTGTGAGACAGAAATGTGATTCCTCAAAGCACAAAGTCCTGGTGGTGTCAGTATGTCCTCAGTCCTTACCATTTTTTGCTGTGAAATTTCACCTGGATCTCCAAGCAGCTGCGCAAAAGCTCTGTGGCTTCCTTAAGAGCCTGGGTGAGTCCGCCTGCATGCCATGCCGGTGTGTCGCGTCGCCTCATCTGCTTTAAAATAAAAACGTTTAAGCAGTCATTTTGATGTTAGAATCTAACTGCATGTGCTAATGTTTAATTTTTACAGAATCTGGTAATCCATCTTGGTGGCATGGTTTCACCTCAAGTAGAAAAGTTAAAGGTGTTTATTTTATTTTTTTTGTCTTCAGGAGTGAAATACGTGTTCGACACAACGCTAGCTGCTAGCTTTAGCATCCTGGAGAGTCAGAGAGAGTTTGTACAGCGCTATCGACGCAGACACAGCGATGCCCATGCTATGCCAATGTTCACCTCTGCGTGTCCAGGTAAACCAGTTCTCTAGTCAGTCTGGTGATATTATGTTTATTTGCGTGTCCTAGAAGTGTTTGATTCCGAGTTTTGCTTTGTAGTCGGGTGGATTCGACTCTCCATCACACATCACAACTAAATGATCACTTATAAGCACTTATAAGTATTTTTAAGTGTTCATTCTAGAACTAAATGAACAGCAAGTCAGTCAAATTGTACTATTTCCTGTTAAGGGGCTAATACAGCACCACAGGCTGTGCTATTATAGCAAGATAATCAATGATAGTTTCGTGTCTAAACAACTGTATTCTTCCTAAACCAAAGATATTTCCAATAATTACATTAATACACACATATTATTCAGACCTAAGGTGTTTTTCTCGCCTACCGCATCCGGACTACAGCTTTCTGGCCGTTAAAGATTTATAAGTTTTCTTTTTACACCTAGATGTAGAATTGTTTGATTTTTATAAATGTTTGCAATTTTTTTGTTTGTTCATGTAAAAGTTGGAAATACTTTTAGTTGACGTTAAGGTTGCCATGCTTTCTTCCCTTATAAAATTTTACAGACACGTACTTTACATATATGTTTGTTACCGTCCCAATCAGGTGACTTGCCCTCTTAAGTGTGTGGTTGGTTCTTAGATTAGGTTATTTTGCGCTAATCTTAAGAACTGTAATTAACTGATTTCAGCCAATAACATCACATTTTTTTTACAAAATAGAGTTAACCGAACCCCATCACTAGTGTGTCCATGTTTCTACTTATGCGCACCCATAGATTCTACCAATAGTTTTAATTTTAGATATAATCATTCTCCATCCTTTTAAATGATTGTTTGCTGGCTTTGGGATGTGTGTGTGTGTGTGTGTGTGTGAGTGTGGGTGATATGCACTCTCTTTTTAAAGGTGTGGCTAAGTTACAACCCATGGTATTCTGCTGTTGTGAGATAAATAGTTTTTCTAGTCTCACACCCTTCCACAGAGGTAGTTAAAACCCTTTTACCCTTTCTATCAGGAAACATAAATCCACTAGCCAGCAGACTAGCTCAGGGGTAATGTACTGCTCATGCTCAGACTTTACTGCAGCATAAAATGTCTGGTCAGAGAAGAACAGGCCCCCCGACAGAGCAAGTATCAAGTATCATTTACATTTACAGTATTTGGCAGACGCCCTTATCCAGAGCGACTTACATTTATCTCTTTTACACAACTGAGCAATTAGGGGTTAAGGGCCTTGCTCGCCTTGGTGGCTTGGTTAAGCTGGGAATTGAACCCACAGTTGTCAGGTTGGTAGTCCAACACCTTGACCATGAGCCACCATTTCCCTCAAGAAGCTTTATTGTCATTTTAACCATTTATAGCACATGCAGTGAAATGAAACAACGTTTCTTCCAGGACCCCATGGTGCTAAAAAAACCCCACAGAATTACACACAGCAACAAAGAATAAATGTATCATAAAGTCCATGTGTGCAGCCTGCAAACAGTGCAAGACAAACATTAATAGGGTACATAAATAGCGCTGACCAGATTATAGGTGATGTGCAGACAAAGGGAAAAAAATGTGTGAGTAACAGCAGTAAATATGTTTTTTCGAGTTTATCTGGCGCTGTATACATTAATTTGTATACTAAGTGTGTCCATTAAAGTTGGCCTGGTTTCTCTTAAGGTTCTTTACTCCATTCTGCCAAGCCAAGCAGTGGGAACGTGGGGCTTTTTTAGAAAGCAATCCAATATCTTAACCCCTGTGCTACAGAAATTTTGTTAATTTAACACGTAAAACATTTTCACTAGAAGCTTTGGTGAACCAAATCTGCTCCGAATACACAAACTGATACTTTTAAGCGTTTCTGCTAGAACTAAATGAACAGCATTCTGCCACTCGATAAGAGTTTTGGTTCCTTGCTGCTGTGGCCCTTTGGCTTGCTTATTTAGGGACTCTTAATTTACAGATACTAGTTAAACTGAACTGAATGTTTTAGTGAGTGTTTACTATTGTCCTTGGGTTGACTTGACGTAGAGTCAAGCGCTACATAAATAAAGTCAAGCGCTACATAAATAAAGGTGACGTGACTTGACGTAGAGTTTGTTTGCCAAGAAATCCAACAGGGTAGGGTTATAATAATATTAATAATGCTAGTTCAGTGAGGTTAATGCTAACTATCATGTTCATTATCTTTATGAAGACAAGGAATGTAATTGTAACCTATTATGTTCTGCAAAATGTTTTATGTTCCTGGCTGATGTTTTGCTATGAACCTCGTTCACATACAAGTTCTCTGCTCGGTGAAAGCGAATATAAAATGCTGGCGATTTATAAACTACTTTGGCTAGGCAGTTATGATCTAAAAATACAGCAGTGTGTGTCCTTTTGTTCCAGGTTAGCTCACTGGCCCAGTTTGTGTATTTTTGTTTTATTAGGGTGGATTCGTTACGCAGAACATGTGCTGGGAAGTCTGGTCACTCCACACATCTGTACGGCAAGGTCACCTCAGCAAATCATGGGCTGCCTGGTCAAAGACTACTTCGCCAGACAGCAGGTTAGTTTCCAGTGAGCAGCGTTAGTACCAGAATACAACTGAGTGAATCTTTTTCCTGGGTCAACCTTTTGGTTTTTATTAGTAGTTATAATGTAGTGATCTTTATACAGACATCCTAATCTGTCCGTTAAAATTGCTTGGTCATTTCCTGCTTTGAGTTTTGGTTGTGTGTTCCGAGATGCTTTTTCGCTCACCATAATTGAAAGTATCTATATGAGCCTCCATAGCTGATCTGTTCCCTTAAAACGTTTCCTCTGCTCTCTGTTCCCCACTGTACCCTCTTATTACTAAGGAATTTTGCCCCCTTTCACTCACTAGCTGTTTATTTCTGTACCATTCTGTGTAAACTCTTAATTTATGTGTAGAAAATAATAAAAGATTAGCAAATTGATGAAATACTCAAGTCATCCTGCACCAAGAAACAAAAGGTTTTTCTGTTGTTTGACAAGAAACATTAAATGAAGCTCGTTACTTGCAGTAGCTTAATGCACAGTCGATGCACTGTGGTGCTGGCAACGTCATTGGTCGATAGGACAACTGCATCAATGAGCAGACGTACAGGGGTTATTATAAAAGTGACCACTGTGTGTATATCTGTCTGTAGATGTAGACAGACAGAGAGACCCACAGACGAATATAGAGGAAAGTGAGATTTTTATAGGGAAGTGGTAGCGCAGTGGTTACGATATTGGACTGCTAAACGGAAGATTGTCAGTTTGATTCCCAGCACCACCAAGTTACCACCATTGGGCCTCTGAGCAAGGCCCTTAACCTCTAACTGATCAGTTAGAAATTACATAAAAGTAATCTGCTCTGGATACGGGTGTTTGCCAAATGCCAGAAATCTGAGTGTGTGCTGTAAATATGTCTATGTACACTAAGTGTTTTTTACTCAATATACACAGCAGTGAGTTACTGAACTTTTTAGTAGATCTGCTTTATTAGTAAAAATGAAGTGGTGGCTCATGGTTAATGTGTTGAATTATCAATCCGAAGGTTGTGAGTTCGATTCCCAGGTCGACCAAGCCACCGCTGTTGGGCCCCTGAGCAAGGCCCTTAACCCCAATTGCTCAGTTGTATAAAAAGGAATATTGTAAGTCGCTCTGGATAAGGGCGTCTGCCAAATACTGCAAATGTAAATGTAAAAAAATCTGTACTGGCAGCCTGATGAACTCTCGTGCTGTGTCCTGGCAGAAGCTGAGCCCAGAGCAGGTGTTCCATGTGGTGGTGGCTCCCTGCTTCGATAAAAAGCTGGAAGCTGTACGAGAAGAGTTTTACAACAGCTTGCTTCAGACAAGAGATGTGGACTGTGTGCTGACGTCAGGTACGAGATTCAGAAATCTGGGCTGTTTTTTGTATAACTTTTAACATACATTGATTCTGCTGAGTCACTATTTATACTAGTTGTTATGTTTTTTTTAAACTTCTGTCCTTCACCTATGAATCTGCTTCGTTGGGTATTATGTCTGAGCCACTGTAATCTTTGTAACACCTGCAGCTAATCCAAGGATGTTAAACTGCTGTTCTACATAATTGTCACACTTAGGAATTGTAATTATTGTTCAAATTACAATTACAGAATTTGGTGGACGCCGTTATCCAGAGCGACTTATGTTGAGTTTTAAAGTCATCGGACCACATTTCAGAAATTTCACAGTAGTTTTGCAAAACTTGGGCTGAAATTATGCCCTGGTTTTCTTTTCAGCGTTGAGGGCCTTGCTCAGGAGCCCAGAGGGAACTTGGGGCTTTTGGGAATCAAACCCAAAGTCACTCCAATATTTTAACCACTGTGCTACAAGGACTTTGTTATTAAAACGATCATTTTCGCTAGAAGCTTTAGTGAACCGAATCTGCTCCGAATACACAAACTGATACTTTAAAGCGTGTAACTAAACAAACAGCAAGAGTTTCGAGACGGCGTTTCTTTCTACTCATTTCTGTTAATGAGTAGCACAATATTCTTTGTAAGCGGCTAATACAGCACCACAGGCTGTGCTATAATAGAAAGGTATTCAATGATGGTTTTGCATCTAAAATGATTAAATAACAACTTTATTCTTCTAAAACCAAAGACATTTACAAAGCTATACGTTTTTGGGAACCATTTGTTACGCATATGTGAGACATCTTAATTCCTGTCGTCACTTAATTATATCTTAAACATGAGTTTAAAATGCCTGCAACCATATTAACTCGGCTCTCTCCATTAAACACGTATCAATGTATTGTTCGGTTATTATTCAAAGTAGAAAACTACTTAATAAAACTAATTCTCTTAAAGATTTATAAAATAATAATGTTTTTTTGATCATATCTTAACTTTGTTATCCTTGTTTAATTTTCATTACTGCATTTTATAGTTTTGTACAGCAACCTTGACCTGTTCTGCATAGTTTGTATCGTCTTGCCATAAGGACAGCCCTAGCGGCTGACATGGCATTAAATAAGGAAATAATAATAATGATAATAATAATAATAATAAAAACCATGCATCCAAATAATTAATTAGTAATTGAATTGATTTAATGGCTTTTTGTTAATGCCAAAAAGAGATTGGTGTAAATCTGAGATAATCTACAAATCTGCCATTGAAATATAAATTTAATTGTGATTATAACGTTTGGGAAATCTTTTACTTGTCTGATTCGGAATTTACAATTGGAATTTATTAGGATTAATAAAAATGGATGCACGTAATAACAAACCTTATGATTGTACTTTTTTTAAAAACAATTATGATTGAATTTATTATTAAACCTCTGTATTAAATGTTTTACATGTTCCAGCATGGCTGTTGTCAGAGCTGCTTTTGTAGCAACTGATTCAATCATCTGATCTGATTCAGCACCGTGTTCTAATTACACACAAATCACTTCATAACTTATGTTTTGGTTTTAAATTCAAACCTGTTCCTCTGTTATTTCAGTGGAAATTCTGCACATGATGGAGCAGAGTAACGTCTCTGTGGAGGACGTTGAGCCTGTTCCTCAGGATCACGTGTAAGTGTGGAAGATTTCTTAACATTTACTGTGGTTAACCTTTTGCACTGAGGAAGTAACACCGTCTCTGTAACTGAAAGTCAGAGTCTGGGGCTTTTCGGTAATTACCCCAAGTGAATTCAGTTAGCCAGGATAATTATTGGTGGGTTTTGAAGTGGGGTTCTGGAATCATTAAGCAAATTCTTATGATAAAGTCTTTAAATTCTTTAGGTCCAAAGTCTTCAATCCAGTCCAGTTTTATTTAAGACTGAAGGTATCCATGTACCTCTACAGTTGTTTCTGATCATGTGTTAATAATCATATTAAAGGCTTAAACAGATTTAAAGCCAGATTCATATGATCACTAAACGATAGAAGTAAAGTTTACACATAATAGATAACACTTAGAGAAGGAAAAGAATATGTAATTATTGTATCACCAACCTACTATGTTAACTTTGATATCAAATCATAGCATTAAATAACTTTTATAATTATTATAAATAGTGTTGTTTTGGTGTAGTTTTGACACCATAAAATCCCAGTGGTCTGGCAAATGATAGTTTATTATTTTGTGTGTGTGTGTGTGTGTGAGGCAGCTTCGGTGAGCTCAATGACACAAGCTTGATGCGGCATGAGGGTCGAGGCTCTGAAGGCTTTATAGAGCACATTTTGAAATATGCAGCCAAAGAGCTATTTGGCCTGGACGTTAAAGAGGTCGTGTACAGGACACTCCGGTGAGTCCAACAGTTTGTATAGCAAATAAATATAAATGTAAAAAAAAAAACGCTTGGGTATGTACGTTTAGTTCAACCCGCAACATATTTCCTGTCATCATTTCTTGCCATGTATTGGGTTTCTGCTAGGAACCGAGACTTCCAGGAGGTGGTGCTAGAGCGCGATGGAGAGATGCTGCTTCAGTTTGCTGCAGTCTATGGTTTCCGGAACATTCAGACTCTGGTGCACCGCATGCGGAAAGGCAAATTGCCCTACCAGCTAGTGGAAGTTCTGTCCTGTCCTGGAGGTATAAATGATTCAGTCAGGGATACGAAGATCCGAGTCAAATGAGCTTGTTCAGTTTCACTTTGCATTGTAAAGAATGTTGAGTTATGAGCAAAGTAGTTATGTGCACTGGAGTACTGGAAAAGTTATTCTTTTAATAGTTGTACAGGATGTTCTTTAATTTACATTAATATTATTATATTATTATAATCTCTCTGGCATTTTTATTGGGGAAGAGGTAGTGCAGTGGTTAAGGTGTTGGGCTGCTAATCGGAAGATCAGGGTTTGATTCCCAGCACCACCAAGTTGGCACTGCTGGGCCCTTGAGCAAGGCCCCTAAACGCCAATTGCTCAGTTGTATAAAGGAGATACATGTAAGTCGCTCTGAATAAGGAAAACTTTCAGATGCCATAAATGTAAACTTTTACTTGTTATTGACCGATATTGTATTAATCACCTGATATTAACAAGTATTAACCGCCTGGGATTTTAACACTTTTCTACTGTTACAATTTTAAACAGAATTTTTGAATATTATAAATCATTTATCTTCACAAAATAATTATTTAATTGATATTTTTAGCCAAATCCTAAATGGTTTTTTAAGATATTTTTAGAGCATTTTGCCTTTATTAATAGGACAGGCAGAGATGAAATGTGGGAAATAGATCAAGGGAGGGGGTGGGTGGGACCGGAAAGGACTCGAGCCAGAGTCGAACCGGATGTGGGTGCCGGCGCCTTAACCCATTACACCACGGTGCCGGCCAAAATTACAATCGTTTAAAGGGACAAAAAGTTTAAGCTTTTATGTTAGGTCATGTTTGCCATTAAATATCTAATTAACATTTATTGCAGTTATCAAAATAACTTAAGCCACAAGTAATTTCCTAGTAAAAAAGCTGTATTTATTCAAAATGACCTCTGTGACATCAGACAAGGCAGAGATTATTTTAGTTCAGCTTGGAAATTTGTACAGTGTTCTGCTTCCCTCCATGCAAATTCTTCATCTGAATCCATGTGAATGGCCGTGAGCAGTTCCTCACTACCTCTTTGTTTGACAGGGTGTATCAGTGGGCGCGGACAGGCAGAGGGAGAAGGAGGAAAGCCAGATCGAGCTCTAGTCCAACAAATGGAGGAAGTGTACAGCTCTCTGTCCGTCCGGCTTCCTGAAGCTAACCCCGCAATCCAACGTCTCTATGAGGACTGGCTGGAGGGAGAAGACTCTCCACATGCTCAGCTGACCCTCCACACTCATTACAACAACCACACACAGTTGCCCTCAAACGCACTCGGCCCTGATATACAGTGGTGATGAAGGCCTAGGAAAGAGACCTGTTTTATTTCTGTACATTAGAACAGAGTTTCCCTGGATCCAAGAAAAAAATCAGGATGTGGCTTAAAAAGACTTCCTGTTACAGAGGAAATGTGACCTCTTAGCAGCCAATCACAGATCTGCTTTTTTAATTTATGCAACTATTCTGAAAATCAAAGTAATTCTAAGGAATAATATGATGTCATGTCTTTTAATCTTAAATCTGAAAAATTATTTTGCACATACACATACGACCCTGTATTAATTAATCATGGTGCCTGTCTGGGATTGGTCTTGACATAACAAAGTGCTAAAAAATTATGGGTAATTGTAATTGGTGCCGCAGCATAATAAAGATGCATTAATTGAATTAATTACCCTCTCAATTGTTTTTTTTAACTTTACTATATGGTCAAATCGACAAGTATGTTTGAGTGTAAAAGTTTGCAAACCCTAAAAAAAATGCAAACGAAAGACATTTATTTTTTACAACAAAAGGTTTTTTTGGTTTACTGACCTTTTGTCATCATCACACACAAAAACGCTTAGTGTAACGCTAACATTGAAAGTTTGCCTATCGCTGTCTAAATCTGATATAACATTTAAGGCTTAATCTGGTTGTTTTACATCCAAAGCCATTTAACAGCCATTGGATTCTCATCTGTAGAATTTTCCCCATTTTTACAAATTAGGTCGGTGTTTTGGTTCTTTTAAACTTTTGTTTATTGTCTTGTTACACATGGGTTACACCTACTATATCCATTTATTAAATTTTCGCTACTTTTTTTATTATTTGCAAATAAATTGTAAATTAAAAGTGTAATTTTTACTACCATAAACCTTTGCACTTAAAATTGTTTGTAGAGTATTTAGTTGAAACTCTATTTCTTCGTATAGCCACATGATGGCAATGTGTGTAAAAGTCTGAAAGTCTGTTTGAATCAGTGATCAGAATTTCAAGATTCGTCGTAGATCATTAATCCCCCTAAATTTTTAATTGTCAGGCTATTTGGTAAAGCTGATCCTTTGGCACACCGAAACACTCATCAATACTCACTTGTATACTTTCAGTTGAACAGAATGTATAAAAAAGTGTGGAGTTTATTAAATTCTGTTTGCACAAGCTTATATTTCACATTGTTGGCACTGAGATGCCTGTTGTGCGTGCAGTGAATAGCAGATGGTGCAACGTGTACCTGTGCACAGGTTGACTACACCCTTTTTGATAGATCAATGCTGGATTATAAATTGTGTTGGGTGTGTTAGATGAACCCTGGCCACTGATGAGGCGTAAGATAATGCAAAAAATAAAAGATTTTTTTCTGCATTGGAAGGCTAAAAGTCTCTGTAAGTGTGGAGAATGTCGGTGCCTTTCCTTGTCAGGAAAGATTAAGATCTTGAGTTAGTGATTTATTGTTATATGACTTTTCTTCTGTTACAAATTCACACATTGCTTGGTTAAAAATTTGTTAAATGACTCTCAGATGTTTGACATCCACTTAACTGAGCTGTCGAAACAGGTGAAAGTTTCCAGCTTTATTGGCTCCTGTTTAAAAAAAAGGGAAAATTATACCCAAAGGATTTTAATTTATTTTCTTGGGTTAATTACGTAAATGGATAATTAGTCAGGTGTAATAGTTAGGTTTTCATCTCTATTATCCTTCAAGTAGTTTAGAAGAAAAAAAAGACAAAAACGTGCGTAAGCAATCAGTAAACCATCTTTTACAGATCGAGATCTTAATGCTTACAAACCAATATATATATATATATTTGTTTTTTTCTGGGTATATACATATATATATATATATATATAGATAGATAGATACGTATACATATATATATATATATATATATATATATCTATATATATATATATATATATATATATATATATATATATATATATATATATATATATATATATATGTATATATATATCGACCAATCAACCCTCGCTCGCACACTTCCCTATTACTAAGCATATATAAGAAAATAATACGAAGGTTAAGATATATCTCATGTCTCTACTGATGGATCACTTAAACCCAAAGATATATATATATATATATATATATATATATATATATATATACATCTATCTATCTATGTCTATATATATCTATATATCTATATCTATATTTCACTTCCCTATTACTAAGCATATAAATAAAATAATACGATGGTTATAATCTATATATATATATCTATATATATATATATATATATATATATATATATATATATATATATATATATATCTTTGGGTTTAATATAGAAATTAAATCTTTATCATTTATATCACATGAATAACTATGTGTCTTAATATACACGTCTTAACTTATTTGTTACTGTTGTAAAGGTGCGCATATTAGATTTTAATGGTCCTTTTATAATGTTTACATTATAAATAATAATTAATTAACTTAACCTTTTTGTTTTCTTCATTTTCATTTCTGTTTATTTCTTTTTAATTTTTACATACACACTTAAGTAAATAGAAACAAACAAAAAAACAAACAAACATACAAAAACAAATAAAAACCAAACAAGTGATCTATCAGTAGAGACATGAGATATATTTTAACCATCATATTATTTTATTTATATGCTTAGTAATAGGGAAGTGTGTGAGGTTTGATTGGTCGATTTTCCTGTCAGTCAGACTTACGTCACGCCTCCTTTAAGCAAAGCCGCGAGAAGACACCCCAAGAGCGCGGAGCTGGGCTTAAGTTCCACAAGTTGTAGGAAGAAATCACACACATCCTCCCGCACCGGACTGCTGACTACATGGGAACTTTTCTCCGCAGGTTTTACTGGGTAGTGAACAGTTTTTAACTTTTTTTGTCCGCCCTTTCGGCTTCTTTTTAGTTCACTTTTTTTTAGTTTCTCTCGGCTCCGGTGCGTTAGTTGTATTTTCCGGCGATGTCAAACGATTTAAGGCCCCGAATGTGTGTGTTAGAGAAGGGCAGCGACGGCTATGGATTCCACCTGCACGGAGAGAAGAATAAAGCGGGTCAGTTCATCCGCCTGGTGGAGCCGCAGTCCCCGGCTGAACTGTCTGGTCTGAGAGCTGGGGACAAACTGGCCTTCGTTAATGGTGAGAGTGTTGTTGGAGAAAGCCACCAGCAGGTCGTATCCCGGATACGAGCCGTATCGGGTAAGCTGGAGCTTATCGTCCTGGACCCTGAGACAGCTGAGTATCTCAAAAAACACAACCTAAATTGCAGGAAGGAGTACGTCAGTGAAGGGCTGCCAACATTCGGAGACCAACCGGATACCACCGCTCAGGAGAGGAACGGAACCGCCACCGCCGTGGTGTCCAGCCCTGTTCCTGAGCCTGACCCTGTTCCCGACCCTGTCACTGCGTCTTCGCATGTGCCCGACCCTGTTCCGGCTTTTACGCCTGTCTCCGACCCTGTCCCTGCTCCTGTCCCTGTCGTTAACGGAGACATGGGCCTCGACTCACTTAGCCTGGGATCTAAGGTAAACCAAATCAGCCAAGAGAAGTGGTAGCTCAGTGGTTAAGCTGTTTGGCTGCTGATCAGATGATTGTGGGTTCAATTCCCACCATCACCATGTTGCCATTGTTGGGCTCCTAAGCAAGGGCCTTAACCCTCAATTGCTCAGATGGTTAAAAAAAATGAGATAAATGTTTATTTATAGTTTATAACACTGTCTACCAAATATCAGAAATGTCGATCAGATGAATGGTTTATTAACCCACTCTGTATCATACTTACCCCTCTGCATCATGGGTGTAAATACATCCTACAAAGCTGCCAGATTTTTGCCACTGCACGTTCCTGACCTCAAATCGATGAGTTTAGTAAAATAATAAATAATTTAATAAATTTCTCATGAAATGTTAAAATGAATACTGAAGGTATAGAAGATTTATTGAGTAAATAGAATAACAACTTATAAGAACTTAACCTGCCCTTTTCTGTATATTTACCTAAGTTATGGACTAAGTTTAAGTTCTTGCTCAGCAACCCTCAATCTACCACCTCAAGACCACCTGTCCAACACCTTAACCACTGATCTACCTCTGTCTCCGTATGTATACACACAACTTTAAACTGTTAAACAATTACATAAAGAGTTTGTTCAAATACTAGAAGAGTCTTTGGGGGACACAAACATCTACACACCGTCTTCTGCTGTCCTCACATCTGCTGATACCTTATGACAATCAAAAATGCTCATCATGACATTAATCTATCTGTATAATGCAAACACCTTGTTTCTATATTGTTGCACGCTTTCAGGCAGGTTACTCATAAACTACTTTGTGTTATGGCAGAACTTTAAGAAGGGTATTTGTTTGTTTAAAAGAAAGACAGAAGATCTGCCATTTTTGGACAGAAGTCCTTAAATGATACAGCAGCAGTATCAGAAGTCTGTTTGAATTGAATTGAATGCCTTTATTGTCATTGTATTCCTTTGCATACAACGAAAATAGAAGCACTGCTCCTGTCTGGTGTTTATAAAGGGAACAGAAACAAACGTCTAACATACGACAGGTGATAAATGTCCAGTACCTTTTACGAATAAATACAAGTGACTTGGTCATGATACACAATGAGTAAACTGAGTAAAAGTGACCATTTATAGTACTGCACGTTAGCTGCCCTTATGCACAGTAAGTTTATTGGACGTTAGATCTTTTTAGGGGAAGTGGTGGCTCATGGTTAAGGTATTGGACCACCAACCCGAAGACTGTGGGTTCGATTCTCAGCTCCACCAAGCTACCTGAGCAGGGCCCTTAACCCCTAATTGCTCAGTTGTATAAGGGCGTCTGCCAAATGCTGTAAATGCTGGGAGTGGGTATGGTGTTGGACTGATACCTGGAAGACCGGGGTTCGTTTCCCAGCGCCTCCGCTGCTGGGCCCCTGAGCAAGGCCCTCAACCCCCAGTTGTAAATATAGTTTAAAACATGTCAATAGGAACAATGCATTAATGAATAGGTATAATACTGTAATCTTTTCATTGTTAACTTGTTAGGCAGCCCGAGTGCCATTTCTGAAGTTACCTGGTAAATGAACTCGGTGTCTCTGTGTGGGACTCAAGATCCAGAAAGTAACGATTGATGAAATGTGACTGTGATGTGACCAGGAATTACACAATGACCTAAAGTGTTATAAACAGCTATAAACTATTCTGGAGAGTAGGGCTGGGCGATATGGCAGAAATTGAATTGATCGATACGATGTATTTCGATATATCAATTGTTAATTCTGCCAGCTTTGAAAAAGAATTCCAACAATGACTAAAGCCACAAAAATAAGAGGGTTCATTAATTATGTTTTAAAGTATAGTTTATTAAAAAAGCAGATAAACACATTTTAAAAAATAAACGCATCACAATATTACCACATGTGCTAAAAGCCGTCGGTTTAGTATAATGCATCGGTACTCTTATTGTGAAAACGGCGTCTAAGTGCTGTGTTTGAAAAGGCGTGTGACACATGAGCCAAGTCCAATACTTCTTGAAGGAGGCCATATACAAAGTAAAAGGAACTAAAAGATAGAAATAAAAGTATCTTTAAGACGTCACTGTTTGTGTCTTGTACAAAAAATCTGTACGTTGCAAAATGTAGGTTTTAATGTACAAAAAGCTGTTCTTCTTGCATAGAACAGCTGTAAAACTTCCCTTTCCATCTCCCCAATTTCCTGTTTGGTAAAAAACACTTAAAATGATTACGACAAAATAAAATGCAGCATCATGTTTTCCACTGGACTCCTCCTAAAGACTGTCTGACTGCAGAATTGGGACGGTTTGAGGTACGTAATCCATCTGTGTCAAACGT
This sequence comes from Bagarius yarrelli, assembly GCA_005784505.1. Classification (NCBI taxonomy): domain Eukaryota; kingdom Metazoa; phylum Chordata; class Actinopteri; order Siluriformes; family Sisoridae; genus Bagarius; species Bagarius yarrelli. Next base: position 11,647,015 of record VCAZ01000002.1, read on the forward strand.
CATCGATAAGTCGGCTCCGTAAAAAATAGGGGTGCAGTTAATCGCGCTGTATGCGGTATTTAAAATAATAATAATAAAAACAATAATATTACACGAATAAACTTTTACTTATAATTAAGTTTCCTGTCATTGTCAATTTTGTGTTGCTTTTCCCAAAAGTGTGCTAAAACTTCTCAGCTTTTCCACTTTTGTTTTTATTAATTTGAAACATCGCACCACCAAATGATTTCTGGGTAATATCCTTAAGCGAAGTCCGCTTGGACCCACACGTACAGAAAGTGTGTATTAAGTAGGCGGGGCAGAAAAATTCTGCATGCAAAATATGCTGTCATGTGTAAAGGCTCCGATTATAAAGTTATTTAGTTAAAAAAGCATTTCATCATAACGAGGTAAATGCTTACAGCCGCTCTGTGACGGTAAATTACATTCACCTCGTGTTTATTTATTAAGCTTTGAAATACTTGCCGCTTTATTCAAAAGACATTTTTGATAATTGAACTAATTGCATAAGATGAAATAATTGCAGATGAATCGATTCATTGTTCTGATAATCGTTGACTAAATGACTATCGAAGTAATTGTTTTTGCAGCCCTAGTCGTTCATTATAATTACTATGAGGGCCGTAATTCAACACCTTCTCACCAATCCGATTTGAGCATTCATTAGTATGTTCGGTCAGGTGTGTCCTAAAGTTAAGCTGGTGGTGTATGACAAGATACAGATGGAACGCTTATCAGACATTACAGAGATAAAGCTGGCAGAATCTTTGGACCGTTCCTTAAGGAATCCTGAGCGTAATAAGACGTATGTTTCATGGTTTTCTCATAAAACATAACTGGTATTTGGTGGTACAAGGGTGAGACAATTTTCTTAAATATAACTTATTTCCCTCATATTCGAGTGTGCCGAAGGATTAGCTGGAATTCCATTTGACTCAGGACCATAAGCCATTTTAGAGTGGACATCGTACTGGCAACAGCATCATTAGAAAGTTTAGTTACTCGAGAGACCATTTTACCATTATGTCAAAGCCGTGCGGTTAAAGCTTTTATGGCATGCTGTGTAGATTTGTTACAGTGATGTACTTGGTTGGTTAGGCTGTGTGGAAACCATTAGCTGTGCAGGTAAATAGATCTATTTTTATTGTCGCAGCAGCCAATATGACGCACAAAAAATGAAGAGCGCTTTTAACATGCTAGGATGTTTTATACAGGTTAGATAATAGAGAACAGCTCCAGGAAATGACACACTTTCAACTCAGATGACATTTACAGTAAGCCGAATCCAGCAGGTTTCATTACACTGCGACGATAAAGCGATTAAAAACATCCAAAATACCATAGTATTAAATTAAAACCTTAATCAGTTTTCATCTGAGTTTTTTTTATGGATAAAGTTAAATCAGATCTAAATGCTGATTATTTTAATATTCATTTAACAACCACAGTAAACACTAATCTAGGTTCAAGATTCAAGGTGCCAGCAGTGCGGTAATGCCGGCTTTGCAGAATTTAATGAGCAGCACTGGTTACTCTTTTACAGAATAGCTTAGTGCTGCATCTTCTTTATACGTTTATAGGCCGTTCTGAACAGAAAGGTATTTTTAATCTTTGAGCTGTGATTCAGAAGACGCTAGGTTGTGTAAAATGCAACAGTTTTACGAAAGGTATTGCATCTTAGGGTTGCCAGTTTTAGGTGTGGTGTTTAATAGTGAAACGAGTAGAGTAGCGATAAACGAATAAGAAATTAATAACTAGCTCCATGGAAAAGCAGAGTTTAAAATCACGTATTTATCGTGGACCTTTTAACAGCACCACCCACATACGTGTCCCTTTCCTAAAATCGTTGTCCCAAACTTCAAAGCACACAATTGTCTAGATTGTCTTGTGTGATAGGCTGTTTTATAGGGCTGTGCACTGGCAAGGAGCTCACAATACAATATCTATTACAATACATGGGTCCGATACAATATACCTGTATATCGATACATTGGAATAGGGATGTACGATATTGAAAAACAATTTGATATGATATAGCATGCTAAATAATGCGATATTTGTTATGGGCTGAAAAATGATATAACTGATATATATTTTTTCATAAACATTTAGCTGTGTTGGAAGATTTTTCTGTCAAGCAGCTGATACAAATTGCGCTTTGTAAAAATATTTAGTGATTCGAGATTTGCATTTGTTGATTGCTTTTAAAATCGAAATACTGCCATATTTTTTAGGGATGTCTTTTGTATGGGCACCGAATTGTCGGCAGTAGCTTTATGCAGCCTTATGCTGACTCATCTTATCAAGATTAGCTCACTGTGAAAGCTTTATCCGTTGTTGATTGTCTTGCGTTAAAGCATGCACACGCATATCCCATCTAACTTCCGCATGCGAGGTATTTTCCTATCTGCATCGACCTAAATTTTGACCACACGTTATTATTTCAAGTATTAAATCACTCATGGATTGCAAAGTATAGCAATATGCGTATCGCAATATGCACATTTGGAATACTTCAATACTTAAAAAAAAATTAACTAATAGCTAAAAATACAACAATTACAAAGCTGGAGGTCGATTTCCGAAAAAGGCAGAAAACTGACCCCAGTTCCAATTTTTAAGTGATATTTTTTAGGCATTTTGCCTTTATTAAACCGATAAGACAGAGATAAAATGATGGAAAGTGGGGCAGGATCCAAACCCGGGTCACTGGAGCGCAACAGCACATGGGGTGCTGGCGCCTTAACCCACTACACCACGGCTCTGGCCGTGAGACTAAATGTGATAGTCAGTTCCCCCCTTTTGACACTTTTGTTCATATTGTATATGTTTAATCAGGCTAATTTTAGCTAATTTTAGGTACACAGCTAATAACTGATTAATGTGATTCACATAATCACTTCTGCATTCAGTAATACACTTGCCTGAAAGTTATAACCAGGCCTATGCTATGCAAGCGAAAGTTTTCTCCATCTATAGCTTTGTATCTGGACATTCTATCCAAGACTTCAACTGAAGTGATTTTGAAGTCCTCATCATCCATGAATGACTCCTTTTGTTGTTGGTTTTCTCTCAGACTTTTGCATGTTATGTGTTTTTCTTCAATCATTCAGAAGTGAAGCCAGTGAATGGACCGTCCTCGGAGTGGCAGTCTATTTCATTCACACTAAGCCCCCTTTGTTTAAATCCAGCCCCAGTGGGGTGCTATTTGCAAACTGAGATGAGATTTTGCTATGGAACACACACACACACACACACACACTTCAGATATTTTTTTTGGACAGATTTCTAGAACAATATGACAAATCTGAACTTAACCAATACCGTCTCTGTATTATGTTTCTGCAAAATAGATGAACTAAATTTTAGGCAATTACTAGAACTTACTAGTCTTTGCAGACTTTTTTTAGTAACAGAAGCTGTTGCTTAAGTTAAGTGTGTTGTGTGAGCAATCACAGAGCACAACTCGTGAGATACCAGCATGGAAACCCCCCTGTGCTGTAATCATTTAAGTCAGGTCGCTTCGAAAGCCAACTTAATGGAATATTACAGAATTCCTTGTTGTAATTTATTATATTTACTAAATAATTTAAGGTAATATTTGATGTAGGTTTTCTTTTCATTTTTTTGCAGGTTCTGATTTCTAAGTTTGAGACTGTTGACAAAATGCAATGCAAAATTATTAAACTTTCACTGTTGATATACCAACAAACCTAAATTTTTGTATTATTTATCAATATTTTGTATGATTTTTGACACTTATTTTGCCATAGTAATGTGTGTGTGTGTGTGTGTGTGTGTATGCTGTTTCTGTATACTAACTAGTCTGTTTGACTGTGCAGCACATGCTGAAGTCTTGTCTAGATATGAGGGAGGTAGAGAGAAGCACACTTAGAAAAAAAACCACTTCCTGCAATACACGGTCTGTTTTCCTGCCAGTGAAGTGTTCACTTTAAAAGACAGAAGTAAGTTAAAAAAGAAAGCAGGGCGTTGTTTTATTCCTTTTTTTAATAAATTCAAATCAATCAACAAACAAATAAAGAAATAAATACAACTTTAGTCCTAGCAGGTGTTTTATAAATCAGATTTTCCTTAGAGTTCACAATCGTTTATAGAAACTGACACTGAGCCATAAAAATCTGCTGCTTTCCCTCCACCCCACTTTTAGTCTTCTTACATAAGCCATCAGCTGAAGCAACCACAGCCAGGCTCTATAAGTGAGCTATAAAGTCATTAACCTTTGCTTGGAAGTTCATAAGGGTGATCTTTACTCAATGATGGTTTATTACTGGATTAAATACATAGGTTAACAGCGCAGTCTTATACTTGATTAGGTTAAAATGAATAAAATTTGTTGAAGACATCTAGCACATTTTAAAAAGTGTTTCTGAATTAAGATGGTGGTCATGTGATGCCAGATTGCTTTACTAACAGTCATTTTTTTTCTGGGCCTCTTAGTAAAAAGTAATTCCTAAAAAACGACTGATTAACAACAAGGGTGAGGAAATATTAGGTAAAAATCGTTTAAACGAATTAGATTTTGCTTTTAAGTATGTGTTAACTATGACCCAGTTAACACATACTTAAAACCCTTTACCCAACCAACAAACCCCTCCCCCAATTTCTCCACCCCAACACAATAAGGATGTATACATTTGACTGGGTTTGCTGTGGTAGACAGGAGAAAGTACATATTATCTCTTACTTAAAATAGCAGGAGTATGACATTATACATGAGTCCTTTGTCCTGCACCAACTTACCTGATTTAAGATAGTGACTTGTAAACTGGCCAGCCCAGGTCGAGTTTCGGTGGATGTGTCAGTGCAGGAAAAACCCTACAGAAGAGATGGGTTTCACCAGAATCAGGTTCGGGAAGAGGTTATAGATCTGTAGAATTTACTTTAACTCTAAATGATGAATCTAAATAGAATGACGGAGGTGTTTAATCACACACCTGACCAGTGGTTCGACTGGTTCTGAGCTGACATGAAGCAGCTCTGTGCCATCGACAGACACTTACTAATGGAAACTATTCCCCTGATAAGGTTTACTGTAGCGTTTTTATAAAACTCCTCCTATTAATTGACGTTATTTGACATGTTCTATGAGATGTGGTTCTCACGCCACAGCCCTGAGGACTAAAAACTGTCCTCTGAAAGATGTCATCAGGTCTCCTAGCCTGTTGTTGCTGTAAATAATAGTTATTCTTTCAGTTTAACTTGGTTTGAATCCCTCAGAGGGAATCTTTCAAAGCGGCACGCCTTTTCATTGTGAAACCTCCACGGCAGGATCACAGGCTCAGGTTAGACAATGGCTCTGTTTCTAAAGCCCATTATAAACCAGGCCTCCTCTCCTAAGCACTACAGAAACATGGCCAACAGGATGTAAAAGGTCAACATGAGACTGTGCAGGCTGCACAATTCTCTGTAGTGTAATGTATTTTATCTGTAAGACACGTTGTGTTAATTTTCCGTGTTGGTAACAGGAAGGTTTTGGGATTCGATGTTTGATTACTCAACAGTTGTGGGCTTGGAATTATCTTGAATGCTTTCCATTTTTAGGTTTGTTCTTAATGATGTTGGTTGGTAAAGCAGTGGGTGTAATATCTTCAGGGTATGTGGGCAAATCCCTTAAAGATATGATATTTCAGTGACCCGCCTCACAAGGACAAACACATCTTCCAAACTCCCAAATCTTAGACAGTGCACTGCATCTCAATTTAGAATTCCTATATCAAGTGCTTACCTTATTCATTTCCTCAAATTGTATTGCCCTCAGCTAAAATAAACAAGCCATTCTGACAAATTGAGAGAAAAGGGAAAAGCAGGGGCGCAGGACCTGTCCAGTCCTCTGCATGTGCCACAGCTAATGTGTGCTTGCTTTAACAGTTTAATCTGTAGACCTCTTCACTCCTTTATGACTCGGCTACTCCAATCTCTAACATCAGCATACCGGAGCAACCATCTAGTTGATTTATCATTGATTTATTGTTCGTATTGTTGAATGACCAGAGGATTTACCAACACTGGAACATTTTTTAATAAAAACATCTGCATCTATAGTGCTTTTAACAATTGACACTGTACAGAACTAGACGTGAATGATTTACTGTATCCTTAACAAGAAAGCCAAATGAAATAGTGAATGGAAAGAAACTTTGAAAGAAATCAGAATTTATAGCTATCTTAATGTCTTAAAGATTTTTTGCTGTGAAACATTAATTGTTCAAGCTACTTGTGTTGATAGAAATAAAATGATGCTTAGTCACCACAATTGACCAACAGTACAAAGCAGATGTTTGCAGTTGCAGCTTTAACAGTGAGAAGTATTAGGTTTTGCAGCATTGTGATTTAACTTCTTTAGCCAAAGTTTCTTCAGTCTCCAAGGTTTAAACAAAAGTCCTGTTGGTGAAAATTGTCATTTTAAAATGCCTCATAATTAATCGAGATGTGCCAATAATAAAAACCAGTTCTGGATCTGGCCCGCTATTGAGATCATACCAAAGACAGATACCTCATGTGACATCATTGACAGAATTTTCAGGGCACCCAGACACTGGTGGCAGCAGTAGAACATCAGGCAGTGTGGAAATATTTTAAAATTAATGATGACAACCCACCCATGGCCGACTGCAAACTTTGTTCCGCAAAAATATCAAGAGTTACACAATGTGTACTTATAATAAAAGTAATCTGAAATTAAAACACAAAATTGAGCATGGAGAATTTGCTGCTAGCAGTAGCGTTAGCACCCGGTAATTAACCCCGCAGCAAACCCTTGCAAGACAAGAGAAAATAATACAAATATTTCTAGAGCCCAAAAAAGAACAGGTATTGTATCCGCGAGGAATGTGAAAAAATATCGGTCCTCGTACTTTGCCTTTTAAAAAGGGTATCAGTGCATCCCTCATAATCTGACCCATGCAAACCCTTCTGTTTTTTTCAGACCAGTTTAATTTATTTAGAGTAATGGTTAAAGATAAATATCTTGTTAAATAGTCTCTTTTTTAATTTAGTAATTCAATTCAATTTCAATTCAATTTTATTTGTGTAGCGCTTTTTACAATGGTGATTGTCACAAAGCAGCTTTACACATTCGCAGAAATTATAAGATGAAAATGAAACAGAAATCAGTTTGTCCCTGATGAGCAAGCCGGTGGCGACGGTGGCAATGAGCTGGAAATAGGAAGAAACCTTGAGAGGAACCAGACTCCATCCAGAACCCATCCTCATTTTGGGTGAAAAACAGGTAGCAGGTATTATGTGGTTACATTGTGTGTGTGTGTGTGTGAGCAACTTAAATCATTAAACCTTAACAAACAGCTGGAACGTCTTTTATGGCGCAGTGGGACCTCCTTGGTCACCCTGGTGATGTATCATCAACTGGAGTAGGTCACGGGGTGGAGATGGGGTCTGGATCATGTTTGTGGCATATGTAGCTCAACAGTGAGAGGAACAGAGAGAGAGAGAGAGAGAGAGAGAGAGAGAGAGAGAGAAAGGAAGACAAAAAAGAAGGAAAACAGTTGAACAATGTAATCACATGGTTTGGAGTGATTAAGTGAATAATGTAGAGTGCAAGGATGGACTCCGGGAAGACTAACTAGGACAGCAACTTGCTGACAGTAACTTGGCCTGTGTCATGAAATTGTCCTCTTTTGCATCCTGGTACATTGATCTAAACAGATTTACCTCAGTAGCATGGAATGCCCTAATACTCATGAAACAGCCTCAGATCATGATACTCCCACCTCTGCACTACATGTTGAATCTAGTCTAAATCTCTTTTTTTATCAGGAAAGATGTCCAATATGATGATTGCACAGAGATTTCACTGTAATTCATTGCATATTGTTCTCTGTGTAACTAGCATTCTTGCTTATTTTAGATCGTCCTGCATCTCTTTTTTTTTTTAGTAACTTCCTGCTCCTCTTGCACCTTCCTTACTATTACTCTTAGTGTGTGTTGCGAAATCTTGCATGACGTCCTGTTCTCAGATCATTAGTTGTGGTTTCATAAAAATTTCCACCTGCATTTTAACAAACCAGTCACTCTGACGAGGATATTGGAAAGCTGTAGCTTTTTCCATCCAATGAACGCTCGATATTGTTGTCGCTAAAAACTTAAGGAGGTTTCTTTACCTTTACCATGGGCGTCACTTGTGTTTACCAAAAATAAGAAGACCAGATGCTTAAAAGAATATCGTTTGCAGCATTTGTATATAGAACTTTTACATATTAATATGTAGGTGTGTGGATACGTATGCTAAAATATTAAATAATAAATAATAATGTCAATCAATAAAAATCAACCTGGAAAGTAAGCATGTTTATATGTTCAGTGGCTGTTTGGAAAGATTAAACTACTTACAAACTTCTGTTATAAAAATATCACACACTCAACTTTCATCCAGTCCCTATTTTAGTAACTGCTTTATCCTGTCAGGGTCACAGTGGAATCAGAGCCAATCCCAGGAAAACTGGACAAAAAACTGGAACACACCCTGGAAGTGACACTAGGGCAGGGCGCCATACACACAGTCTCACATTTTTAAATGGCGGGGTAAATTTAACCAATCCATCTTCTAGTACGTTTCTGGGAGGGGCAAGGGAACTGGTGAGTCAAAAGAAACTCGCATAAATAGTAAAAACTATTCTGGGCTGTACCAACGAGCTGCTGTAAACTCTACACAGAAAACAAAATCCATACTATATCTATGACGTATGTACAGTAAGGAAAACATTTGATCCTATGTGGGGGAGTGGTGGCTCATAGTTAGGGTGTTGGACTACCAACATGAAGATTGTGGGTTTGATTCCCAAGCCACGACTGTTGGGCCTCTGAGCAAGGCCCTGAACCCCCAATTGCTCAGTTGTATAAATGAGATAAATGTAAGTCGCTCTGAAAAAAGGGCGTCTGCCAAATGCTGTAAATGATCCTTTGATCAGTCTATAATTTTTAAGTGTAGGTTTATTCTAACAGCGAGAAACAGAATAACAACAAAAACATCCAGAAAAACACATTTCAAAAAAGTTATCAATTTGTATTTTAATGAGAAAAACAATTATTTGACTCTCTCGCAAAACAAACATAGAAGCCTTTTTTTGTAGTTGGTCACCAGGTTTGCACACATTCCAGGAGGGATTTTGTCCTATTTCTCTCCTAGTCATTAAGGTTTCGAGGCTGATATTTGGTCTTGTCCATTGTGGAGAGTTTGGATCTGATTGATTAATTGCTTCCGGTACTCTATACACAGGTAACTAGCTAAGATTAGGAGCACTCCCTTTAAGAGTATCTTTAAGAGTGTCTCTTTAAACACGGTGGGCTCCTAATCTCAGCTTGTCACATGTATAATAGACACCTGGGAGCCGGATTAATAGGGAATCTAATACTTATTTCACTCATTAAAATGCAAAACAATTTATTACTTTGTTAAACTTTGTTTTTTGTTGTTATTCTGTTCATCACTGCTAAAATCAACCTACCATTAAAACTATAGACCGATCATTTCTTTGTCAGTAGGCAAATGCACAAAATCAGTGTGTATCATTTGTATTAAATGTCAGTCAATATTCTATAATGGTTATAGATATCGGTGTACTTTTGTGCTTGTTTGTCTACCGTCACCATGAGGCGGTTATATCTGGTTCGGCCCTGAGGTTTATTTCAAATACGTTTTCCCATAGATTAGCTATTTCTGTGCAACGAACCCTGTAATATTGTATACCACATGTTCAGAGACTATCACTTAAACAACTTTTACATTGCCACAATGGCAGCAGCCTCATGCCGTAGCTTTCTATAAGCAGCCAGATCCTGATTAAGAAGTAAGAATGCTCTAATGCTCTTAAGGTGACATATGGCCCAGTGGATTAGCTGTGCTGAACGCAGAGTGTGCAAAGTGGCCTCTCACTTCCTGTACATACTTTAAAAAAGCTTGCGTAGCTTCCTGAGCAACCACATCTAGTTTCATTCGAAGTGAGTGCTGCTATTCAGGTCATTATTCGAGCACTGAGATGAGGTGAATGATCAGATAGTAGATAGTGTAAACCTTTATTAATACCCCGTAGAGGAAGTATGGGTTGACCTATCAAAGAAAATCAGAAAATTAGTGTGTAAAATAAAAGAATTAAAACGATAGTATACAAAATTTTGGAACTAAACTAAAATAATCTACAAATCTATTTGTACATTTGGATGTTAAGGCGATTTATTATTTTGGGTTTTTTTTCTCCTTCTGTGATCCTCCCGAAGCAGATACGCAGAGATCTGAGGGACAGAGGAGATTAGTAATCTTGTTTAAGACTAAACACCCACACTAACCCTGTTTTTGCTGTGAGTGCACTCTCGCTTATTGCAAAAAAACAGAAGCTTCTTGGACCTGATATCCTGTCTTCTCCTTGTTCCGATAATGACTGTACACTTTGTAGGCCCAACTTTGTTTCAGGAGCCTCATGAGAATTAGAGATAAGTTGTTTTTTCAGGAAGTCATGTCAGGATTGTGTATGGTGATTTTAGCTGTACCGTATATTGCAGGTGCGGTACACTCCACGACCAGAACTAACTGAACACAGAGCTAGAAAACATGACACAAAACACAGAAATTTCATAACATAGCCGCTGAACACTCCCAAACTGTTTGTAGCTAATCATGCTGTCCACTTTCTAGCATAAACCCCAATTAACCTAAATAAATAACCTAAATTACAAACAAAAAAAATCACTCTTAAACTAATTAATCAGATTCAAGCATGGAAATTAGAAATTAGAATATTTCTATGTTTGAGAATGTTTCCTAATAATAATTGCATGTCTAGCTGTGGAAATGAGGAGCTATATTAGGTTAATGTAGCTGTATTTAGCCTTAATATTTCTTAATATTTCTTTATTTTAGGCAAATAATAACTATTATCGTTGTGTGTTTTCGCTAATTACTTAACTGAGAGGTTCAATAAAGAATTCTGATTCTGATGATTTTTATTAAGAACAATGTGTGATTAAATTCTTACATTTCAGTTTGTGCTACTGATTTTCTTTTTCACTCCTCAGAAGCATGTATGAATAAACTCTGGAAAGTTTATTACCCAGCAGTTCTAGGTATATGCTGGTCCAAAAAAATAAATAATACTTTTTGTCATTAAAGAAAATAGTAAATAGCTCAAATCTGGGATATAAATAGAAAAAAATGGTCTTTTCTGTTCGGAGTCCAAGATTTTTAAGTGCACTTTCCCTGGGCTGGGTAAAACCTGGCTCATATATCACCCACTGCATTGAAAAAGGAAGTACAAATGACGGGGCAGATTCATTAGTTCACACTCAAGCGGAACAAACGGGCAGAAGTAGCGCTGATAATATCCGATCATTTAAATGGTATGACATATCTTACTGTTTATTCATATCCTTTTAATTTAGAATAAGAGCAGTCGTATTTTTTCTTACCAGGATTTGCATGTTTTTACTGGTAGCATTGTACTTCTGTGTGACCATCGTTTAAAGTCTTGGACGTCTTCATATTTATAGTGATTGTGGAGTTCTGTCAGTGTTGTGTATATGTAAATATTACAAGATCTCATGACTTTTAATTATTAGAACGTTTATCGACTGCTGTCGTTTTTGTGTTATGTAACCTTCAGTCGAAGGGGACTCGTTTCTTACTATAGCGCCGGGTTTACATTAGATCATAAACCTGCGTCAGGGTCATCAATCAGTCTTTGCATCATTTTTCGTTTGTAGGAATCGAAGAATGAGCTTCGCCCCCGTCTCTGCATCATGAAGAAGGGAGCCACAGGTTATGGCTTTAACCTGCACAGTGACAAGTCCAAAACAGGCCAGTATATCAGGGCGGTGGACGAGGACTCTCCAGCTGAGAAATCTGGACTTCGACCTCAAGATAAAGTAGTGCAGGTACAATACTCCCAACTCCTCCCAACTGCTCTTTAACACACAGTTGCTCCAACCCTTCAGGACTTCACACACTATCCTGTAGTTGCTCCAACCCTTCAGGACTTCACACACTATAGAGACGAGTGGGCCAATCTAGCAGACTAGATACCAGTGTATTGGTGGGAAAAGAAAATTAGTCAAAATTTAGATCTTAAGCAAATATTGACGCTGTGTTAAACAGTAAAGGCTTTGCATTCTGTATCGCCTATAGAAGTGTGTGTAAATGAATCCTGTTGTGTCTCCGAGCAGGATTGGTCATTGTAATTGCAGACTCTCTGGGAGTGAAGGGATTAGAGCTCGACTCAGCGGGGCTCAGATTACACTGCTTTTGTTATCATAAAGAATGTTACGATGACAAAACCAGGCTCTGAAAAATCCACTTAAAAACTTAAAAATGGCACTGAGGTGTCTACGGGGATGCGGAAATCACACTGCTAACCACACTGTGAGAATAGACCCACATGAGAGACCTGGCTATATTTCCCATTAAAATTGATCTGAAATCTTATTTAAAATTTTTTTTTATCTTTTAAATATGTTTATGAAATTAATCAACCTTCCTAAACAGGTGAAAGTGTGAACAAATTGAATATATTTTTTAATTGGTGTAAGTGTTACTGTGGTCTAAATTATAGAAAAGTGTTAGGGTGCAAAAATGTAAATACACAGCTTGGTTATTATCCCCCCTTCAGTAAGGTTGGTGTGACATGATGTGGCAGGTAAGTTTTATGTTCTAATAGCACAAATTAAAGTAAAACCAGTGGAGGTATGAGGTCACCGATATCTGTAAAAATGTTGATACAGCTAACGACGTGATATTCTAACCTCTAGTATTGGAACATATTTAAATTAAGCTCTGAATTAATTCATGTTTATGTTAATATTCAATTAACCTCCGTGTGCCAATCAACTTCCTCCTCTGCTGCTGTAGATGTAGCTGACACATGTAGCCATGGTCTCAGAAATAAACATGGCAGAAAAAATAATATCCCTAACAGCTTTGCATTTGTTGGATTTATTTTTAGTTATTTGTTTTACATTTTTAATATAATACAATTTGTATTGTATTGCAATGCTTCATAACAAATTGTAAAATGAGTCTCTTGCTAATACACAGCCCTAATATCTAATAACAGTCGTTTTATGTTTTAGTATTATTGTGTATACTAGTTTAGTATATTTCGATATGTGGTCACAGACCATGCTTGTGTATTTCCAGGGCTTCATGCCAGTGGCCAGTGACCTGGGGATTATGAGAGCCTGTGGCCATCTGGCACAAGGTCCGGCTCTGAATTCATTCCCAACTCCTAATGTGTGCGTTTCTAACCAATTTTCCGCTCCCCCATCATGATCACTTTGCCTGTTTAACTATAGACACTGAATAGTTTATTTGTTAAGCCTTTTGATAAATTCCTATTAGGCAATGTAGTGTCAAGGCTTCTTTACATCCTGTTACCAAAGGGATTTCCATCTTAAAGGCCCTTCTCAGTGCTACCGGGACAGAATAGTAATTGGAAAGTTGGCAATAAATGAAGCAAGAAAAAGCTTTTACACTCTTCAAATCCTGTTTTTCCACCACTGCGATTTCAGTCTAATTCTCATGATGGATGTGGAAATGTCAAAAAAAAAAAAAAAATCTCGAGGTTTTCCTAACCTAGAAAATGAAACCGAGTCAACATGTCTGTGTCTATTACCAAGACATGCATTTACTCACTTATGAATACATATTCAACTGATTATATAATTTTATCAAATTATGCGTCTTAAACAATAACATCTAATTTCATACTAACAAGATTTAGATATCTTTCCATTTTATTCAGCCAGAGATTCAGTTTGGGAATCTTTTCCGCCTGCACTGGAAATGCACTGTCAGCACATTTTCAACTTTATAAATATTGATACTGTGTCCTTGTACGAGAGAGAGAGAGACAGAGAGAGAGAGTGAGAGTGTTTGTGTGGGTACAGAATATCCTATGTGAAGGCCGCGGGCTGTGTTGTTTGCTTGCTGTTCTTTAATAGCCTGGGAAACGGGAGGCTGGGATGGACATTCCAAAGAGCCCACTCCTCTGCCCTCAACCTCCCACATACACATTCCTCAGCGCTGAGACAGAACCACAGTGTTTCCTCAGGTGTCTATTCCAACACAGCGCTCTCTACTGCCTCTATATCCTCAGAGCTAATCTACACACAATGTTCAACCTCCCATCATGCCCCTTTGCCCTATCTGAGACACTCAAAACCTGATTTGTGTTTGGATTTATATTTTTTTCACTTGGTCCGTATAACCTTTTAATGACCCTGGATTGTGTTTTCCTACAATTCAATTCATTTTTCTTATAGCTGTGTCCCCTATATCTCTATCAGCTCTTCCTGATCCTTCTGTGTCTATGTGTGGTGTGTCAGGTGAACGGAATGGCTGTTCACGGCTTGCAGCACTCCGAGGTGGTGGCTGCCATCAAGGCAGGGGGAGATGAGCTGCATCTGCTGGTGATGGATCCAGACACAGAAGCCTTCTTTAACAGCTGCCAGGTTCTTCCCACTGAGGAGCACCTCACAGGTAAACAGCAACTAACTGTGCGTTTACAGGTTTGTGAAAACCTTACCCAAAGCCTTGCCACAAAGTTATAAGAACTCAGTTATCCTCATATCCTTCTTTCTTCGAGAGAAGTAAGAGACCCAAACAATGTTTCAGCATGACGAAACCTCTGTGCACAAAGCTCCTGAGCTACATAAAGACATGGGGTGTTTCTGGTTGGAGTGGATGAACCCGAGTGTCCTGCACAGAGCCCTGACTTTATTTTAACCCTACTGAACACTTTTGACATGAACTGGAACACAGACTGATCAGATGATCAGAATATATATATATATATATATATATATATATATATATATATATATATATATATATATATATATATAGATATATATATATATATATATTATATATATACCTTCACCTTAAGTTTTCATTGCTGTAGACTGACATTTTCCCAATACACACACACATAGTGTGAGCAGGTTTTCTGTTTAAACATTAACTCCCAGCCTCTATCTTGACATGTGAGTATTAGTCAAAGTCAACAGCGTTCTTTCAGCAGGTAGTCTTGGGAACTGTGGCCATAGCAACAGCATAGGTTCAAACCCTAAATATGTCTAATGGCAGAGGGAGATTAGAAAAGCGCTGTTATAGCTTTTTCTGCTACGTAGGAGCCATTGTTAATATTTTATATGTTCATAACTTTGGACTTTGCATATTGACCTGTCGGTTAATAGTTGTCTATTCTGCATCGTCGTACACACACTGAATGTTTAACTTGGAACATGTCACTCATTTATTCACAGACGTTCCAGTCTGTATTAGCCACTGTGTTACCCTATAATCATAGGACACAATTAATCTGGTTGTTTTAGCAGGATGTTCTGCAGATGTGTAAAAAAAAGTTAATTACATTATATAGAATAAAGACATTAGTGAGGATTACATTGTCTTGCACTCAAATCTATAACCTATATCATCTCTTAATTATATGTTAATGATGTTATAATTTACAATAACTAAAACATTATTATCTCTCACACGGATAATGGATTTTAACACAGCACATGATGAACTGGTTATTAAGTTTGCAAGTCAACTTTATTCATGTAAAAAAAAAAAAGTCAAACTAGCTAATAAATCAATTTAGGATGCAAAAATTAATGTAAAATGCGTTTTTTTTTAGTGTTTTCTATGTAAAACATTATACAGAAATATCCGTTCATTTTTTGTTTTTATTAGACATTATTAGGATCTAATTAATCAGATATTGAATTAGATTTGTGGGGACTGAGTCTTTTATTTTATTTAAATTACTTGTTGGTCACAATACGTGTTCACACTTGTAGTTTGGTTCATTTGGTTTTTTTGGGCTGGACAAATAAGGGCAATTATACATTTGTTCCTTGTCTGATTAGAGTTTACACTGGCATTTGTGACAATGAACTGAAAGATACTGAACCTAAAGGCATAGTGATACGTTCACAACCTGAATGGTCGGATTGGCGAACCTGAATGGCGTTTGACACCTTTTCACAACTACTCGGCAATGTCGATACTTTGATGAGATAAACTAGATTGTAATGTTTAAGCATTCTGTCCTATAAAAATCAAAGAATCACAATCAGAATTACATTTGCGTCCAATTGAATATATTTGGTCCAAAACCGAATCATCAGAGTTCATTCGGAAGTGGACAGAGACCTATATGTTTAGTATTCTCAGTCCACTTGTTCGGTGCACACCAGGATTTGGAAGGCAGCGTTTACACTTAAATGTTTATTTTAAACAAACTAAACATGACCAGTGTGAATACTTTTCAGTATATTCACATGCAAAGCAATTTATAATATTTGTTAATATTCCGAAAAATTAGAGTTAGTTTTGTTGAAGCATTCTGTCGTTTGAAATAAAAAAATCGAGATCAGAACTGCATTTGCGTTGTTTCTTGTGCCTTCGTATATCAATCGATATGGGAAGTGGTAGCACAGTGATTAAGGTGTTGGACTACCAACTTAAAGACCCGGGTTTGATTCCCAGCATCACCATGCCACCAGTGCTGGGCCCCTGAGCAAGGCCCTTTGCTCAGTTGTATAACAGGGAACTATCAAATGCTTATAAGGGCGTCTATCAAATGCTTAATTGAATTACATCATTTAACATGAACAGTGTGAATACACCCTTACATACACCCTTGAATTACATGTAAAGTGTGCTTACATAAACTGTGCTGTGTGTGTGTGTGTAGAGCTATAGGAGTGACCGAGCAGGAATTTTATCAGCTAACCTTTATTCCTGTTTGTTCGTAGGCCCTCTTCCTGAACCTGCTACCAACAATGATGCTGATGAAAAGGTAAAAAAGTCCCTTCTTTTTTTTGGTCAGATTATTGCAATGTGTTTCATTTTATAGCAGTGTAAAGTGACTGTCATTGATTTAGTCGAATGCCACACGCCAGACTCGAGCCTGTAATGAAGTTTTATTTGGCTCACATGAAGTTTCAGATAATAATATCGAAAGAACTGCTCTACATTTTTACAGTAGACACGTGATATGTAGAATTCACACCTGACCTGTACAGCCTGAATGCGCTCGAATCTTACACTCCTGAAACTCCGCTTATAAGCAACACCTTCTTGTTTTTGCCATTGAAACACATGAACAAAGATGTCAGACATGAACCTTTGGTGCGATTGAATGCAGCGGTATACTGTATCAAAGGGAAATGATCAGAGAGACGGGTGACATGACTGAAAACACTCTGCAGTGTGAGAAAAAATATTTCTTCTCCTGCTGATTTTCTACTGATAAAATCAGCAGTGACAGAGAAATAATCAGGCTACAATTTTAATGGTAGGTTTATTCTTACAGTGAGAGACAGAATAAACCAAACATCCATTTCAAAAGATTTATAAATTTGCATTTTAATGAGTAAAATAGGTATTAGATCCCCTATCGATCAGCAAGATTTCTGGCTCCCAGGTGTCTTTTATACTTCCTTGTTGAGGTTCAGTGATCATGAGAACGGTGAGGAATTAGCCCAGAACTACACAGGAGGATCGTGTCAATGATCTAAAGAACCTCCTTGCCTTAACCGGGGCATGGATGGATATCCCAGCATGACAATGACCCAAAACACACAGACAAGGCAACAAAGAATTGGCTCGAAAAGAAGCACATTAAGGTCCTAACCAGTCTCCAGACCTTAATCCCACAGAAAATATGTGGAGGGAGCTAAAGATTCCATTTGCCAAACAACAACCTCAAACCTTAATGAAAATCTGCAAAGAGGAGTAAGAAAAAAATCTCTCCCGAGATGTTGCAAACCTGGTAGCCAACTACAAGAAACGTCTGACCTCTGTGATTGCCAACAAGGGCTTCAAGTGCGCAAGGAGTCAAATATTTATTTCACTTATAAAATGCAAGCAGTTTATCTGTCATTTGCCTTTTTAACATACTCGATCACTTCACTGCATCGTTTTATTATACTACAAGCCAACAAAAATAAAAAAAACCACTATTTACAGTATTGTATAAAAGAATGGCTTCATCTAAATGATAACAATTAGACTTAGTAGCTAATAGAATCTACCTTCATGTTTCCTGTTTTTGTCCACCTCTCTGGCTAGGCAATGATCTTACATCAGCAGCCAGTGAACATATTTCTTAACTTGTTTGTTCAACATCTTTTTAAACACTTAAATCTGTTGTAATTACTTTACTCTAATTCAGATTCTAGGTTATGGTTGTAGTCGGCGATAATCAGTAGAATAGATAGTAATGTTATAAAAGGTGATTAGCTTTATAGATAAAAAAAATTACAGCCTGGGGCAGGATCTCATTACGAAATCCTCATTATGAAAGCCCTGAGGTGGATATGGCCCAGAAAAAAGAAAGAAAAGATTACTGGCTTGAAGTCTTGGGGTGAACCTGTTGTTCTTTTGATTGGAGTTTTGCTCTATGGGATCACACTCATAATGCGTTTTACATCTGTGCTGTACTTTTATATAGCAGTGTTGCTGTTTTGAGTGGCTGGAGCTTCTCCTGCAGATAAAACACAGAATAAAGGAACGGGATCTGACACTTAGTCAGTAGATTTACATGCAAGCAATTGGCTGTCAGTAATACTCCTAAATCCAAGGATCTGGTTTTTTAACGGATTGGTTAAGTGCCCTCTAGTGGAGGGACGATGGCAAAATCGGTCAAAATCCCTACTGACTCAATCGGCTCAAAGGATTCTGATCGGTTTAATAGAGGATTTAGAAGGATTGGATTCAGTGAATTAATTCAGATATTTTGTCTTTAATATACATGCTTAAATCTGACTTTCGGATTAGATTTGACTAAATCGGATTAGATTTGTTTGATTGGAAAAACGAGCCCCCATATTAGCATTCGGTGTGTTTGTATATGTTTTGTGTTAATCAAGCTCATGAGTTTCAGGCTAATCAGTGTGTGTGTGTGTGTATGTTAAAAATGATTTCAAGCGAAAGCAGGGCTCTTAAACCGGAAGCTCCTTCTCTGGAATAGTTCCTGTGGAAGAACATCAGTCATGTCAGAGAGAGAGGACAACATCCTGCAGGGTGGAGTGTGTCAGTCTAGTAGTTTTCTATGACACAGCCTACTTTTCCACAACACATTTTAATTCCTCTACGTTTTATGTTTGTTAATGTATTTTTATTGTATGGCGACATTTTGTTCGGAAAACTAAACTTGGTACTGTTTATCCTTAAAAACGTCTAGCGGTTATGTAACAGGGCCCGTATTTATAAAAAACGTTTGATCTTACCACTCAGAGTTCTCCTTAATATCAGTAATTTTAGATAAACGTAAGGTCAGAATTGACCTCGTTGCTATGGATGATGTCAGCATGTTTACTAACTCTGCGCACAGTGATTGGCTGATAGGAGAGGAGTCTCTGGCACAGATTCATACGTTCATAGAAATATTGTGGAGTGAATTATCAGGTGGCCTCATTCAAAACTAGATTTTAAATGTCACTAAACAAGTATTCATTCATTCATTTTCTATACCCGCTTATTCCCTAATTCGGGGTCACGGAGATCTGCTGGAGCCCATCCCAGCCGCCTTTGCAAGGGCGAAAGGCAGGAGGCAGGTACATCCTGGACAGGTCGCCAGTCCATCACAGGGCCACACATACACACACTCACTCCTATGGGCAATTTAGAATCACCGATCAAGCTAACATACATGTTTTTGGACTGTGGGAGGAAACCGGAGAACCCCCACGCAAGCACGGGGAGAACATGCAAACTCCACACAGAAAGACCCCCTGGCCGGGACAGGTGTGATTCTCATAAACAATAAGCAGATCTGCATATAAACACTTCATATTATAGAATTATACATTTATATTATTATAGTTATAGAATAATCATGGCTGATCCGCTGGTGAAGTGACTGCGTCCCTGACAAGTTCTACAAATATCATATTATCATCATTGCCGTCAATGTTTATGTTCCGAGACGGATTGCAGGCCATGTTAGGATAATTTGTGACTTGGTTTTAGTGACTTAGCAGTCAATTCTCCTGATGTTTTACAGATTTATGACATAATTTTACTGAAATAGTCTTAGAGCAAAAATGTAGAAGTCCCAACCCTTTATCATTTTTAAGATTTTCACCTACGACCTACTTTTATCCTCAAGATGTTTTGTGAATACGGGCTCAGGTTTTATTTCCAAAAACAAAGCTTGTCTGTATGGAACTGTTGTTGTTGAAAGGACTGTTTTGTTTTATTTTTTATATCCTTTTTTCTCACTCATGAGACGAATCAACAGCAGACACCGGGTTACTAAAGCCTTTTGGTTTGCTTTCTAAATGTTTTGGTGCAGCAACGCTCTCAGACGTGCTATGGAAACCACTATACTGCGGTTAAAGTAGCACGGCATCAGGAAGATGGGTTAACACACACACACACACACACACACTTGCACTGCATGTTTATGAGCAGGTATTGTACCTCCAGTCCACCTTTAATATCGATCTACTGCTGATGGGATTCTGGGTGTGTATTGTAAACACGATAAATCTCAAGACTGCCCACTAGTGGACAGAAAAAGAGTAGGCGCCCGTAGCCGAGGCGTGGTAGAGATCTGTTCACTCCGATACGTGATAACGGTGAGATGTGCGTGAGATCACTCCTGAGATAACGTCTCAATAAAAACACACCTTTAAGTGCTTTATTACTGAGCAATATGCTGACTGTCCAACACATCTTTATGTCTTTTATCTGTGTCTGCTGTTGAAAGGAGTCCACGGAACAGACTGAGGTTTATTTTATGAGGATGGATTAATCCTGGCTGGGAGAAAGAAAGTGAGAGGTTTGTGCCACGTGGAGAGTGTTGCGTCCTGTGGTAAAGGATCAGGTACATGTTAAAGGTATAGATTTATTGATAGAGAGATTTAGTACAGCGCTCTGGATAAAAGTCTATACCAAATACTGGAAATCGAATGAGTCAGACGGGGTTTTTGTTTTCACTAACCGCAGGACTGAGCGTGGTGCAGCGGCAGAACACAGGCTTGTAGTGATTGTCATCGGTTTAGAGTCTGTTACATACGGTGTCTGTGAGAGGGCTGTACACTGAATACAGGTGTAGATAGTAAAAACACCAAGAAATTAGGAAAAAACATCTTCATCACATGTTGCAAAGTCTCAAAACGAAGACACAACAACGAAAACACAATGCAAAAACCGAAACACGCAACAAATAGCAGCAGAAAAACAATCTGTGTAGGGTAGTTTAGTGACAGCTGAAGACGTTGAGGTTCTCCTTGGGGTGACAAGGTTGGACAGGATTAGGTAAAGTACAAAGGGGACGGCTCATGTTTGATGTTTCAGGGACAAAGACAGAAAGGACCGATTGAGATGGTTCGGGCATGTGCAGAGAAGGGATAGTGGAAATATTACAAAAAGCACCGACTGTAACGGAAATGTTTCAACGGAACCGCAAAAAGCAGAAAACCTGCTGGGACCTGCTTATTGTTCGGGGGTGGGGTGGGGAAGCAAACAGTAGCAGCTTGGTGATGGCGGGGCTTCGAACTCAAACCTGTTGATCATCAAACTGTTTAAATCACTTTAAAAATAGGACCTTCCACACGGTGTATAATTTGGTAGTGTGTGTGTGTGTGTGGGAGTAAGAGGAAGCTGGTGTGTTCAGTGTTTAGTATCAGATGTGCTTTTGTGCAGGTGAAGGAGGAAGCAGTTCAGGAAGCCAAGCCAGCATCAGCGAGTCCCACTCCATCCAGCGCTTCCTCCACCACATCCATTCCTGCTGAGACGGCCAGCAGTCCCCCAACACAGGTTAATCTCACAACACACACACACACACACTATCACCACCACCATGTGCACGGTTTGTGTAGTTAATGTTGTCTGTCAATCGTGTGAGGTTAACGCTGCTGTGTGTGACAGGAGAAGAGAGAGAAAGCAGTTGAGAACGTAGCTTCGTCGCTGGATCTGAACATTTCCCTGCAGCAGGCCAAAGAGCGCGCGCACCAGAAACGCTCCAACAAGAAAGCGCCACCTATGGACTGGAGCAAGAGAAGCGAAGTGTTCAGCAATCTCTAAAGCAGCCCGTTTCTCCACCACCACAGCGCGACTTTTTATCATCTTTATTTATAAAGTCCACACGTTCGTCTTCATCCCGAAACCGGCGCCGCCCAGTCGTTTCCACAACCAGCAAGCAGAAGTGATGCAGGAAAGAGGGAAAAAAATTACACTGTAGAAATTTTTAAGGGTTTCATAATTTCGGTTGATCTCCTCCATCCAAACACACACACACACACACACACACACACACACATTTAAAGCCAGTGTTATTTTGCCAGTTTTTTTTTTATTGATTATTCCAGACATTTTATTGAACTATAATAGAAATTTAGTTTGTGATTTGATCCTCTTGTGTACAGTGTAGATATAATTAATGCACGATTCTTTTTCTGTTCACACTGTGGATAATAGTGTGTATTAGCACCTCTGACTCTTTCTGATACTCTACACACACACACACACACCCGTCCTGTGGAATTAACCCTGTATGTTCCGAGCCAGTTTTAATCGCTTGCTTTTAATTTACTTTAGAATGCTGTGTGATGTGAAACGCTCCGTCTCGCTGATCTAAATATATATTTTTTGTAAATTTAACGAATGATTTTAAGTTTTACACACACTAACATGAAACATGAGTTTAGTTTTCTGACTGAATACAGTTTTTATAATTCAATACGATTTCTGTAACTTGGTTTCTAAAATCTACTGTAATAATCATATTCTTATAGTCACAGAAAAAATATGGCACATTGAACTTCTGATGGAAAAAAATGCTTGGATGTCATCATTTTATTTTATTTTTTTGTTTATTTTTTTAATATGTTTGTGATTTATGTTGGGTTCAAATTTCCAAACGTTGATAACAGAACTGAAAAAATATATATGTTTTTATGAATATTCCTAAGAAAAACCTACTGTCTTTAGCAACTTGGTCTGAACCTGGCTGCGTTAAACAAAGAATTAAATCTAAAGGAGAAATAAAGTCGTGCCTGCTTGACTGGTTCTGCAACAGTAACTGCACATTTTCATGCGAGTTCAGATTTAAACATCGTACAGGGTTCCCTAAAGTCTGTTCACATCGGAAAACTCTCCAACTATAAACTCTTCTCCCTCCACAGATTAAACATGGCTTTGTCCAAAGAAGACAGAACCGAACTGTGTTTCTGGCGTAGGCCAAAGGGGGACGTTTACTTAATGACAATCACAGATGTAACACACTTAATTAAACGCATAAAGAGTGAATGTGTTAAAACTGATGGCAGTGTGGATTTATTACATCACAAGTTCACGAGAATTTTACAAAGCGCATGCAAATATTATAGACGTTATTAAATATTCCGATTGAATAAAATGTTAATACATTTCATTCGTTCATCCTTCTATACGCTGGAGTCTATCCCAGCCGTCTCTGAAAGGGTGAAAGGCAGGAGGGGGACACCCTGGACAGGTCGCCAGTCCATCACAGGGCCACACACACACACTTACACTCACTCCTATGGGCAATTTAGAATCAACAATTAACCTAACATACATGTTTTTGGACTGTGGGAGGAAACCGGAGAACCGGGAGTAAACCCTGGAGAAAACCTGGCTGGGAATTGAACCCAGGACCTTCTCGCTGTGAGTGCGAACGACTAAACCACTACGCAGCCCTTTTATTTCTTGAAAATATGTATTTTTGCCTGTGTGTCCAGACATAAGGGACACCCTGTGGTGTCATATACACACTACTGTATACATATACAGTCAACATTCAGTGTCATTCTAGGAATAACATTAAAAAAAAAAAGTTTTTAAGTCTTTAGTCTGTGCATATTATGAGTCGGGATTTCATTATAAGTTCTGATTTCCTGACTGATCATCCAAGTGCAAAACCGATGGACAGAAATCCTGCTGTGTCTAAAGAAACACATAGATATAGTGTAAAAGTCAGTAGTGCTTTTACTCGTTCTGGTGTCCTAATTAATCTTGTAATAAATTCCTTCACTTTACCACAGAGAGTAATAAGAGCTAGTTTTGCCCCCAAAAACAGAACTTTAAAGTCCATTTAAGAGATTAAGCCGTCTGGTCTTCCTGCATTCTTTCGTGTTAGTCTGTAGTTTTCTGACGTTAATAAAAGTCTTTAATAAAAAGATTTTTAAAAGCATCCTTTAATTCAGTGTAAAATGTTTGTCAAAAATCAACAGGTACATTTTCACAGCCATGCGGAAACAGTTTGCAATGCTTTGTAAACAAATGAACATATTCTCAACCGACAGGAGACCCCACACACCCCCCAAGATTGGAACTATTTACATTAGACGCTATCAAATCCCATAATCACAGCACAAAGGATCATAGGAACCAAATCGAACAAACATGTACAGACTCTATGAAAAAAAATAATAATAATAATAATAATTAAAAAAAAAGTTAGAAACCTTAAACCCTCACCTCTAATGTACCATGAGGGTTTACATGTTAGTTCAGTTTTTTTTATTACAAATAATTCAGCTACTTGTATCCAAAATACAGATTAATATTTTTTTTAAGTTTTATTTTTTTCTTTTCATTTTTTAAGATTTCACGTTTAGATTTAATCTCCACCCTAAAATGACAGACTTGATTTCCTCATCTAGATCAAGCGAATGAGTTATCAAATATATAGCACCATGATGTCATTACTAAAGACTGAGAGGGAGGGGGGAGGGGGAGGAATATCACAAAAAAAACCCGTGTTAGTAGTGGAGAGCGGCTCGGATCCGCACCTGGCCGCGTACACTGACCATCATCGACCTACTGCACCATCCCTTCCTTTAGGATTCTTTTAATCTTCTTTAACTCAGAAACCCTTTGAACATCTCTACTATTAAATAAACAGGATAAGGCATCACATTTGCTGTTGTGGAAAAAAGTTTTAGCTTTAAAGGTGAAGTTGTGCGTTAGGGTGGCTTACGATTGATTGGAGGCTAGCAGCAAAAATCTCATGTCTTGAAACAGTCATGTCTTTATAATAGATGCAGACGATTAGTTCAATTTGGTCAAAACTAATATAATAATAATAATAATAATAATAATAATAATAATGCGACAATACCGTGACATCAAACCAGTGTTGACTGTAATCCTGATGCTATGATTTTTTTTTTAGGAATAACCCTATAGATAAAAAAACTGAGACTGATTTTAGAAGACCACAAGTAAACAGTCCAAATGGAAGTAAAGGGAAAAAAAACCTTAATAATAATAGTTCAATGCCGTACAAAACATCCAGGAACCCCAAAAAACACGGCGATTATGACAGCATTGTAGCACAAAATGTTATTGCTTCAACGGATGTCATCTAGAATTAAAAAGAAACACACATCAAAATAATCAACACCTATAGTAACGGTGAAAATCTTTGATAACTGGCGTACGCAAGGAGGAGTGGAATGGGGTGTGTGTGTGTGGGGGGGAAGGGGATGGTGGTTCTGCGCAGGTTAAGGGTTTTTCGTTTGGCTTCTTAGTTCTGACTTTACTCTGAGGTACGATGAGGAAAAAAAAAAAACAGATGCAGGAAAACATTCACAACCATATGAAAACCGGACGCAGTGAAAAGAAAAAAAGAAGAAAAAGAAAATGCGAATGAATTACAAGATTTCCTGAGAAATTCACCAACAGCCTCACTGGTACTGATAGAGATTATAATCATAGAAGAATTATATAAATCACTATGCAAACAATAATCGCTTGTATTTTTTTTGTTTGTTTGTTTTTAAATCAATTTTTTTTTATATAGAACACTCAACATACGTCTGTAAGAGGGGAAAAAAATCTAGCTTCTACAAAATCATCACAGTTTTACAACATATTGTAAGAGTATCTGATTTGGGTTGATAGAATGTAAGGATATATTTGTGTTCTGATAGGTTTTTTTTTGTTGTTTTTTAAGTATAAGACATTGTAAAACACTACTGTATTATTGCATATCTTCCATTTTTAAGAACTCTCAATATCACAATATGTAACAAATATAAATGTTTGGTGAGTTGTAAAGTAGAATATCTGGTGCATGTGATTTTAGAAACTCCTTTTGCATATGGTGAATGATAGTCCTTCAGACGGTACAGGAAAAAACGAGCTATTGCAGGAAGATGGTTGGAGAACCGAGCAGAAGCGACGTGGTTACACATGAACCCCTTAAGCCGGTGCAGATTTCAAACTCTTTTTTTTTTTTTTTATCTCTCTCTAAGAGGCGGTACAAACAAAATGGTTTATTCTGGAATGGATGTTCGCAGCTCAAACAGATGGGATGGATGATTGCTCTTAGGGTCTAGGGCGTAATCGCTCATTGGTTCGGTACGAGGCTGGTAAATTGTCAGGGCCTTTAAAGTTGAACTCGGATCTCGTAGCTCGGACCTACGGTAAAGTCTGCTGTGTGAGCTTAAGATCATGGCAAAGTAGCGTCGAGTGGCTAGTAAATCTCATGTTCTTCTTGTCTTTATTCTGTGGCTCATAAAATACTTAAACCAGTATATAAAAAAAAATGGCTCACGCGTATCAGACCAAGAGCTAATCAACACTGGGATCATAATAAAGAAAAGTTCTTGCATATCGTAATGCTGATTAGAGAACGCAGCCCTGCGATAAACGCCGGACGTGTCGGCCACTCTACATTTTTCTACATCGGTTTGTCGTTTAACACAATAAAGCTGTAACTTCAACATCTTCACAGGCTGATATACATTTCATTTTACATCCCTGTAGTGCAACATGTGACAGTGTTTTTGTATTAGGCTCTACCGCTTCTGACCAGGAAGGTTTGTGTCCAATAGAATATTAACCCTTACTACACTACTCTACTACTCCGTTAATGTTTATACATATATGGATATACTTTAAATCAATATAGATTTTTTTTTTTTTTTTTTACTGCACTTACAAAATCCACACCCATCCAGATAAAAGGGCTTTTAAATGAAATCAGCGCTTCAGACATATGATTTTGAAAAAAAAATTATAATAAAAGTTACTGAAAATATTACAAAAAAAAAAAAAAAACATCCAACAGCTACAAAAACTTCAAGTACAATGATTACTGAGAAAAAAAAAAAAAGTCCATCTGGCAAAACTGATTTAACAAAATTTAGGAAATATTACCTTTCCAAAGAAAAAAAATGTCCCTGTTATGTCTCTCTCTCTTTCTCTCTCTCTCTTTTTTTCTCATTCTCATTCGGTCTCTCGCACAACTGAATCGTCTCTCAATCAGCTTTTCTTACCTGAAAAGGAAAGGACCTGGTGTGCAAGAGGAAGTAAGGTCACCCTGATCTCCCAGGTCGTGTGTGTGTGTGTGTGTGTTTTGCTCTGAACAAGATCTTCCAGTGCAGCTGGCAGTGAGGTAAGGCTCCAGCAGAGCGGACGCTCACGGCTCCTGTTTGATGTAGTAACTGCCTGAGCCGTTGCTCTCTTGGTCTGATGTGCCCTGGGAGAAGGTGAACTCGTCCACCTCTGGGGTCTCCTCCTTGATCTGCAACGTGACCTCTAAACACAGGAACACAAAAACCTCAACCTCAAAACCTCATTTAACAACACCGAACAGAAGAAAATAAATGATTCACCTTCTGCCTGTCAGACACACAACCATCATCAGACATGTGACTATTTTTTATTTAGTAGTAAAATTTAATTAGTCATATGTAGTAAAAAGCAGAAATGATTAAAGATTATTTATAAGTCGATTTACAGTGGGTGAGACAGTATTGGGCAGTAGGTAAACAGTCAGATGGGCAATAGGAAGGATTTAGGTAAAACTAGCAAATAAATGCCCTAAGGACAAATGACTGGTGTATCAGTGTCAGGGTAATTTAAACAGAAAAATCTTTAGGAAAATCAGCTAAAAGTGTTGATTTTGCCTCAAATTTTCCTGAATTACGAATAATCAAGGATCTGTGGGATGTGCTGGACAAGCAATGTTGACCCACGGAGGCCCGCCCACCTCACAAATTTCAGGACTTCTAAAGAATTTGCTGCAGACATTCTGATACCACAGCACACCTTCAGAGGTCTAGTAGAGTTCGTGCATTGACAGGTCACAGCTTTTGTGGTGGCACAATAAGAACTTAATATAAGCAAAAATCAGAGGGTAAAAAAAAATCTGGATTATTTACTAAACGTTTCTGTTACATGCGAGGTGAGTGTACTAGCAGATTAGCAAATTATACTATGTGCAATTTCAGCAAGGAATCAGTCCTCTGAGACAAATAATGGATTCCCAAAAGATTCCTATAATCCTACGCTAAAATCTGTTGTCCTTGTTGGCTAGTTTGATATGTTCCCCGACAGCCGATTGACAGCCGTTTCAATTTTTTTCCTCCAATGATGTTCCGGCAGTGTCTCAAGATTTCAGACACTTTCCTGCATTGTAACTTCGACCGTCAAACCAGGAACCAATAGGAGCGCAGAACCTGATGATGCAATTAGAGCGACAACTTTAAATCGCCGGAAATTGTCGAAACGAGTTCGGTAGAAAAGAGAAACTTATTGAGCTACAGTATGTCATGAGCAGAATTACTGCTACAGATTGTTTTTGTTTGCTGCCAGAGAACGGGGTTTACCAAACATGTCACGAATCGATAACGTTAAACTCCAGACGAGTCATTTCGTGTGTGTTCGTTTTTGATGAGTTTTGGCTGTCGTACAGTCTGTCCTACAGTGTAACATGGGATTCCTTTTTGTACAACCTGACAAGCAACAATCACAAAAGACTATTAAAAATCGCACAGTGTGAACGCGGCTTCAGGTTACAACCTTCAAACGTATAACGTGCTGGTTCAACTTGTTTAACCTGAAATGCAAGTTAACCAAACAGTTTGTCGTTCTATTATTTAAAATCATTCAGCTTGAAGGATGATAAAGTTTCACCCAGGGGATTTGCTCTTCAAGTCTGATCAAGCTTTTATGCACTGAACTTTCCCTTGGGCTCAGTGTCAAGCTAAACCCACATCCAGAGCTCCGGAAAGCTACTTTTAAAGCGTTACATAAATGAATACGAATTAAACTGAAGGTATGTTGTGTTGCTAAAGAGATTACTAATCTAATTTTAATGACATGAACAGTGCTGATACAAATTAATAAGCCATTAGTTCGGAATTAGCTGCGAGATGACATCATAAAGCCACTGAGGTTATTAAGTGTGTTCTGGTTAGGAGTTCATGCCATGTTGATGAGATGTTTATTGATGAAACTTAGCAACTGCTTATAAACAGTTATTAAAACTGAAAAAAAATATATATATATTGTTGGATTTCGTTTAACAGTCTGTGTTTAATTCATCACCTACTTGTATCTCTCCAGTTCTCATACACATTTCTAAATGTCTGCTGTCTGCACGTAAAATCAATACTTACATAGATGATGTTAAAAATGCTGAAATACTTAAATCTATGCATAGGATTTATATAGATTTACACATTCGGATGTAACCCTAAAACTACATTTCAAACATGACCTTAGTTTAACCAAACATTTACAAGCTGATGTTCAGGTTCACCACTATATTAAAACAGGGAACATTAAAGTTCACAATCTCTTCCAGCAGTACGTAATGAACACTTCCCGCTGGGTGTAACAGCGTTTTTATTGCCATTCAATCCACATTGTATAAATAAATTTGAACTCGAACAGCGGTGCATTCTTCTTTTTGCTTTACGCCCCGCTGCAACCATATGCAGAACCCGGCAGCAGTGCCAGCCTGAGGGATTAAGAGTGAAATTACCTGAGTTGAGTGAGCGATCGCGCTCCACACCAGATGGGTGGGGAAGGTAAAGGGACGGAGTCTGCTCTTCATCGCCTGAGAAACTGCTCCTCCTCAGAGACCCGCCAAACCCGAGTGACCTCCTCCCAACTGGAATCTTCCTCTCTAAACACCAAGCCACACTGGAGTTACCCACGATACTGCAATATCCATGCTGCAGAGTTCCACGTCTTACAACCACCCTGTTCAGCTTCCTTCCCTGATGTCAAACGACCAAAGTGTTACTTTTCCACCCAGATTATCTTTTCCCACCTCTTAGCATCCTTCGCCACTGAATTATTGTCACCATCCCTCGACACGCAGCCATATAAGACCAAAAAAAACAGAGCAGGAGGACACCTAGATGAAGCCTTTGACCCCACACACGCACAGTGGCCAGTGAACAGAAAGGGGAAGTAGAAAGAGAGCTGTCTGGGAAATAAAAATAAAGAAGTAAAAGTCTTACTTTTCTTTTGCCCTTTGTACTGTGGAGCTTTCTTTTTCTGCTTTGTCACATTAGGCGGTGCTTCTCTCGTACCTGAAGAAATAAATCAAATCAAATGGTCTACATTACTTAAGGGTAGTGAGTGGAACTCATAAAACTCAAATGTATATCCAACAACCCCTTAAAACGCACTCTTACTATTATAATCTGAGTGAAATCATTAAATCTTTTTATTTTTTCCATCTGGTCTGATTAGATAACACAAATTATGTGAAGCCAAATAAATAAAATAAAGGACAAGAAACGAGTAAAAAGCAGCGGTACTGAAAATGTGTGTACAGAAATCACAAATCAACCAAGAAGAAACAGCATTAAATTATTTAAAAAAAAGCACAAATACCAATACATTTGCTAAACTACATCATCGGGGGTTTCTGACAAGTTTATCAAGTAGTTACGACCGTTAGCTTCCTAGAAGATAGAAGGGTAACGGAATACATGTTAAAGAATGCAATTGCGTTGATTAACAGAGGTGTTTAAGGAGCGTTTAATTATGTGACACTGCATCAACGTTTGATTGATGTTGAGACTCTATAAATAACATAATTTGTATTAGTTAATAGACACTGCAAACAGCTTCTGACCGTGAACGTAGCTCAGTGTCATTTTCACTCACTTTGTGCAGCAGGAGGCTGGAGCTGGTAGCCAGTGACTTGACACCAGCCGACTGGGTAAAGGTCTGGAGACTCGCAGTCCACCCACTGGTCATACTCATCCTCCCAACCATCAAAATGAATGCGCAGGAGTCTGTGGACTATCCTGGTTATCGTAGCTACACACACCAGACGTGGCTCCATCAGATCCACCGCCTCCAGCTTCATGCCTTCTCGGAAGCCGTGATTCGGGACCTCCTGTGAATGCCACATGTAAAGACTTGTGTGAGAAGAAATGTGGTTCACAAACCAAAAAGGTGCAATCTTCCACTTTATCTGCAGGCCTCCAAAATATTTAAAAGGACATCAACTCAAGACCAAGTCTAACTTTAAAACAGCTTAATAGGTAACGTTGGATACACACCAAGAATTTACAATTCTTCTGCTCTTATAGTGTGTTGCCAAGACCTGCCAAGACCTTGGTGGACAATGGGCAAAAAGAAATTGTGATAATAGTGTGTATGGAAAATAAAGAAAAGGGTTTGGGGTAAAGTCAGGTTTGGGTAAAGTCCATTTAACTTTGTGCTGCACAATGTCTGCATTTGTTATGCTTCCATCTTCAAGTGAGGTCACTCGCTTTTGATCTTTCAGGATGGATTGTGATTCTTTCACATAACATTCTCTAGATCATCCTTAGGCCTTAGGGTCCCTCAATACTCATTAACGAAAAACATTTCGATGATCTGATCTCTTTCAACAGAAAAAACACAACAGGAAAATCTGATAAGATAATGTTTTAGAACCACCAAGATAATCGGGACATAACCAAGGATTGTCACAAGGGAAGAAATCGGTCCAAAAATCGGCCCGATTATATTGTGGTGTTGAAAAACCAACAGGAAAACTGTTTAAGATAGGCAGCATAAGAACCACAAGCCCATAATTTCCTTTGGGACCTTTGCTCCTAATGTTAACCAAGGATTACTTTGTTAAAGAGCTCGGTCCAAAAATCGATGCCCGATTATATTGAAGGTGGCTGACTTTAGGCAGCATAAGAACCTGAACATAATTTTCTCCTTGTCCTAATGGTTAAAACTTACTTTGTTAAAGAGCTTCACAGGAGCTGCTATTGAACATGTTTCTCTGAGGTAGTCGAACCATTTGAATGGCGGTTTGTTGTACCCTGTGGATCAGGTCCAGATTTACAATTAAAATAAAACAAAGCATTTATTTGTGGCATAAAGCTGCGAATGTTTACACATTTTCCTTATACCTCTTGGCGGTGTGAGCTCAATGTTGTTGATTTCACAGAAGCCCACTGGAAAAATGGAGGGAGAGGTGGAGTGGTAGCAGAACCAATCAGAGCCATCTGCTGCTTCGGAGCCATCGATCCCAATCATGAGGTACCCATCTGCCAAAACCTACGAGAGGAAAACCCGAGTCCAGGAATAGAGGCCATTTCCTTTCATATGTTCCGTCTATAATGAAGCATGACTTTTTAGGCTGCGTGCCATTACCTTTCTTACAGTAGCGACACATATAGCTGAGAGATTAAGAGGGTCTATTGCTTCCAACTTCATGCCGTCTTTAAACCAGTCACCACTCTGGTCTACATCCTTCACCTGATAATGAGAATTTGAACAAATGAATAATAATTTCTCTCTGTGATTTGTCAATGAATATCTTTAGAATCTTAAAAAACTCTACTTTTAGAAACAGCTGGGAAGGGGCATCAATCAGACCCTCTATTTTCTTTGACACCTCTAGAGAAGGCAGACAATAATGCAATCAGAATAATAGAATTAGAATAATATAACTAAAGCATTTGATTAAGTCTCTCAACGACTACTACAAATAAAATTCTCACACACCAGATCTCTTAAAGCGGTGCCCAATGCTCCTCGACCAGCCGATGGAATGAATCAGTGGGCTGTACATGTGACACCAGAAGTCATCTGAGCCATCTTGGCTCTCTTCGTAGACAAGTCGAAGCCGACCCCCGATCACCTGCTCCACCAGAGCTACACGCGTCCGACACAGGTGAGTTTTATCCACCACCTCCACGCGCATCAGCTTCGTAAACGGGTATTGCGTGCTTTCCTGCACCTGGAAGTTTTTTTGATTTTTAAAAAGCAAATATGATCAAGTTTATCTTCCAATCTTAAACGTATGCACGATACCTCATTAAAGAAAAAAACCCATAATATAATAAATATGTATGAATTCATCCTTAGTACATGCTTTATCTTGGTCAGGAACGTAGTGGATCCATATAGAGCTTAAAATAGGACAAAACTATATAAACTGTAGAAATCTGAATTATTGCAGAAAGAATTTTTGGTTAAAAAAAAAAAATCAATTGTGTTAAAATATTTAAAACTTTTTAAAATGCCACATAATATTCAGCTTTGTTAAAATAAATTTGTCAATAATTCAAATAGTTTTGTCATATTTTAGGCTCCATACATTCCATGCAATCTTACCCTTTTAGAAAAATCATGTGGCAGAGTTTTTACTCCAGTGAGGCGCTTCACGAGAAACGCTTTCCAGTTAGAGCATTTATGCTGGATGGCTACATGGAAAAAACATATAAACGCATCACCGCTTTGCCAGTTATCGCTTTAACTACATGCGTTTTATCGTGAATGTTGACCACTTACATTTAGGAGGTACCAGAGGTTTACCATTCGAGGCACACCATCCCACAGGATGGATTTCTTTGACGCCTAGATTACACCAGAAGTCATGGCTGGAGTCGTTATCAAAGCCCTCATATCGTAGAAGTGCTTTAAATCCTAAAAAGAATTGATCACAAAAAAGTATAATCATGTCGTTATACTGACAGAACTTACACACAACTATTGCATTTTAATGGCAACACAAATAAAATTTTAAAAAAAAGGCTTTACCTGCCAACCTAACAATCTCTGCTATCCAGTAAACTTTGGTGGAGAGGTTTGTGTCAGAATTGAGAACCTCAACCCTCACCCCCTCAGCAATATCTCCCCAAAATAAACCCATGGGTACCTGAGGAACACAGTATAGGTGATGAAAATACGTATCATCGCAATGGCTTAGCAAAAGTTATTTTGGCTCAGCGTAAATAAGGACCTGCTTATGAACATTACGCACATGTTTGAAACTGCTGACTGGAGCGCCGATCAGATTATTGCTACAAATGTACTGACCCCAGTTGAAACCCTCAACCGGAACAGCTGGCAGAAATTAAACATATACAACACTGATTATTATGTACATACATACATACATACATACATATATATATGTGTATATACACAAACACATACAAACAACCAAGCTTAAGATGTTAATACCTGATTTTGATTTAGCTGGGCTTTGCTGATTTGACTGATACTGTGAATAAGCTGCCAATTTTGCCATGAGTGGCTGTTTTTGTAAGACCTTCGCTTTTTTTGTTGGTGGTTTCCCCTTTGTAAGACAAACATCACATAATAAAATATAAAAAAAAATGTGATTCATATCCAAATAAAACACTTTTAAAATTGAATTGGATGTGAGATACCTGAAGTCTGGCCAATATGCTGGCTTTTTTAGAGTTGGAGGAATAACTTCGGGAGCAGGACACGCTGCAGAACCTCTTTGTTTTGGAGTAAAACGCATCCCGCACCCCGACCATTCCGCACATTTCACAGGT
The DNA here is from genome assembly GCA_005784505.1 of Bagarius yarrelli. NCBI lineage: Eukaryota > Metazoa > Chordata > Actinopteri > Siluriformes > Sisoridae > Bagarius > Bagarius yarrelli. Next base: position 11,681,596 of record VCAZ01000002.1, read on the forward strand.
TGCTTTAAAAGGTACACAAAAAGAAACACCTTGCACAATACACTGGCACAGTAAGCACAATCTACACAGTAAAGGCTACACACCAGCCCAACACATTTAAACCTGCACTAACCCATGCCGGCTTTTCCGTCTGGATAGGTGTACACCTGCCCGTTGTTCTTGATGATAGGCAGACCGGCAGGAAGACTGCGCTCTTCATCTTCACTGTCCTCTGTGCTGGAGCTACTGCTCGACTCCTCGCTGCTTTCATACCCGTCATACATTCCAAATGAGTCTCTTCTCTTTCTTTCGGACCGTGAAGTGCGTTCGGCCTGACAAATCAAGGTTCGAGTCAACTAATTTGCAAACAAATTATGGATTATAATGTCAGCAAGCAAGATGGATTAATCACCGATAGTATTGTTTAAAAAAAAAAAAAAAAAAATTATATATATATATATATATATATATATATATATATATATATATATATATATATATATATATATATGTTATACACACATATATATATATATACATACATACATACATACATACATACATACATACATACATACATACATATACATACATACACACACATATATATATATATATAAATAAATTTATTTATATATATATATATATATATATATATATATATATAAAAATATATCTTATATATTTATCTTAAGGATAAACTTTAAATTGGGATAAACTTTAAATTTTCTTAAAATTAATATTTTGGGGAAGTGGTGGCTTAGTGGTCAAGTGGACAGATACCAGAAAGACCGGAGTTCGATTCCCAGCACCACCAAGCCACCACTAGCAGGCCCCTTAACCCCTAATTGCTCAGTTGTATAAAGAAAAAAAGGAGCGACTTACATTTATCTCTTTTACACAACTGAGCAAATGTGGGTAAAGGGCCTTGCTCAAGGGCCCATCAGTGGTAGCTTGTTGGGGCTGGGAATCAAACCCTAGTCTTCCAGGTGTCGGTCCAACACCTTAAACACTGTGCTAACAATTCACAGTTTTTCAACTCTCACAAAACCTGAACAACTACATAAAACACACAATAAATATAGTGCAAAGCATCTTCACTACAGATGATGGATGGATGGATGGATGGATGGGTGGATGGATGGATGGATGGGTAGGTGGATGGATGGATGGATGGATGGGTATGGGTGGATGGATGGATGGATGGATGGGTGGATGGATGGATGGGTAGGTGGATGGATGGATGGATGGGTAGGTGGATGGATGGATGGATGGGTAGGTGGATGGATGGATGGATGGGTAGGTGGATGGATGGATGGGTAGGTGGATGGATGGATGGATGGATGGATGGGTAGGTGGATGGATGGATGGGTGGATATTGTCTATGCAAGGTACAAGTACATAGCAACGAAATGCTGTTTAGCATCTAGCAGAAGTGCAGATAGTAGAAACAGTGCAAATAATTCAAGTGCAGATGAATATGTAAGTATCTACTATAATAAGTCAGTATGTGCATAGAGGCGTGTGTGCTGGTATTTACAGCATATAAAGTGTCATTACACATTGTGCAAAATGTTTGCATTGTACAAAAAGTATATTTATATATAGATAAACTAGTGTAATCTTATGAATTAACAATGTGTACATTCTAAATTCATTATATTGTTACAGAGAAAAATTTAGGCACTTCCCCACACTCCTCTTTTCACTGTATACAGAAAACGTTCTTTAAAAGTTGTTTAAATGTTAGCACAACACGTTATTAAAATAATGTTCATAAAAATGTTCTCTTAACGTTCTTAATAGTACATTTACATTCTCGTGATGTTTCGAAAAACGTACTTAGAACAACGTTCATGGAACGACTTTATAACGTTATTAGTACATAATAAATGTTGTCAAAATGTTAAGCGAAAATATTCATAGAATATAAACATTGAAATCCAAGAACAAATTGTTCCTCTTTTTCTATGCAACAGGTTCTCCGAGAGCCGAACAGCCGCCTGTGTTTGTTGTGAACATTGTTGGATTAAAGTCAATTAGCTAAAGAGCTAGCAACAATATTAGAAAACGAGCTACACTAACGGCCTGATGTACTTCACAAAATACAACACAAACAAGAAAGTCGCCATGAATATTTCTGATTGTAATAATATTTTAACATTAACACAATTCAATTCACGATTAAAAGAGTAGCGTTCCGCTGGTTAGGGTAGCTAGCAGGCTAACATTAGCTTTGCTGCAGACTGACAACCAAAACAAAGGGGGTTGTAAGGAGCTAGCTAACAAGCTAGCACAGGCTATTTTAAAGCGAAACAAGGAAGCGAGCAGAATTTTTTTTTAAAAAAAGATCTCTTACCAAATCCCTCGCGTCTTCCATTAGCCCTTCATGTAAGACCGAAAGCTAATCTGATTTATGCTATTTAGCTAGCCCCAATAGCAGGGGGGCTCGTGCACAATATTTCACAAAATGCAAAAAAAAAAAATAACTCCAGCTGATTATCAACAATTGTCATTGAATAAGTGCGCATGCGCTGTCATGCCTGTTTACTATTGGTCCGGAAATGATGTCGTCATCAACAGATCAAGCAAAATAAGACGAGAGGGTTTTTTTTTTTACTGCAGAGCAGGCAGAGGCAGATGAAACACACACACACACACACACACACACACACACTTCCGCCGCTCAAAGATTTACACTCAACACTACAAATAATAATACACACACACACACGTGTATATTAATGCCTCTATTTATACATATACACACATACACACACACACACACACACACATATATATATATATATATATATATATATATATATATATATATATATATATATATACACCACACACACACACACACACACACTGCAACATAAATCAAGTAACACACAGAGCTACACAAAGGGCATAATGTGCAACCTGTTGCAAACAGTGCATGACACACCAAGCAATAAACAATACAAAAACATTCATACAGACACATAAAATAGGGTAAGTGGTAGCGCAGTGTTTAGGGCGTTGGACTGCTAATGGGAAGATCTGGATTTGATTCCCAGCACCACCAAAGTTACCACTGCTGGGCCCCTGAGCATGGCCCTTACCACATTATTGCTCAGTGGGAGATAAATGTAAGTCGCTCTGGATAAGGGGGTCTGCCAAATGCTGTAAATGTAAATGATTGAAAACTACCTTAAATAGTGTAATTTGTAGAACAGCAGAAAGGGGCCATGTATAAACATAATATGCTATATGTGTTTATGTGGTGCTGTAAACATAGATTTGTATTCAATGTGTGTTTGTGTGTGTCAATTGAAGTAGTTCAGTTCTGGGTGTTGAGGAGCCCGATGGCTTGAGGCAAGCAACTCTTTTACATTAGGGTTGTGAGGGCCCGAATGCTACAGTACCCTTTTCCGGATGGCAGGAGAATGTAAAAGCGCATGTGAGGGGTGTGTGGGGTAGTGCACAATGCTGTTGGTTTTCTGGTTTCAGAGTGTGGTGTAAATATGTGTGATTAAAAGAAGACTCCTAGATGTTCTAGAGAGTACTTAGATGTACTATTTGCTGTAGGGTCTTGTGATACAAAACGGTGCAATTCCCAAACTGGTCACTTTGGAACATTGTCAGAATGGGGAGGGAGGGAGAGAGATGGGCTCTTCTCAGTCTTTGCAGGAAGCTTTTGCTGATGGAGCTGGTGTTGTGTGATCAGGTAATGAATTTGCTGTCCTTGACGATCGTGCTCTTATGAAGTCAACAACGGTGTCACTAGTTTTGTCAACATGCAGAGACAGGCAGTTAGCTGTTGCACTTCCTTTCGGTATAGTGACTCATCGCTTTTACTGATGAGACCCATCGTGGTCATGCCATCGGCAAACCTAACAATATGGATTGAGCTATACATTGCAACACGGTCACGAGACAGCAGAGTGAACAGCAGTGTGCCGAGAACACAGCCCTGAGGAGCCCCGGTGCAGTGATGCTGGAGATGCTGCTGCCGAACCGGACTGTTGGAGCTCCCTTTCAGTCAGAAAGTGCATATGGAGGTGTTTAGGCCAGAACGCTCAGCTTCTCAATCAAGTGTTGAATGCTGAACTGAAGTCTTTGAACAGCATTTATTTACTAGTGTCCTTATTGTCCAATAATAATTGTGCAGGATGCAGATGAAAGGTTTTGTCAGTAGCATTATCATTTTCCGTTTATCAATAAAATGAAACCACACGTTCTATAAACTATCCTAATTCTAAAAAAAACAAACAGTTTTCCTACATGAACAAGAAACAACAGAATGTGAGACCAAATTAGAACAATAATATTTTATTTTATTATATCCATATCCTTTAAATATAATGCTTGCAAGCATGTTGTAAACCCTGAAATAACAACACAAACAACAAATGATACATTAAATCAATTAAATGTGGCTTTAAACAACATTCATTAATCACCAAAGTGCACAACTAGAATAATACTGAGGTTCATTTCCGTAGCTAACGCTTTCAGACTCCCTGAGTGCCACTTCTCCTCTGGCCATCACTTAACTCTTCTCAAGCAGTTCAGTACACAGTGCATAAAACTATATCGGTATGTTGACAGTAAACTCTAGAACAGATAACACAGTGAACAAATAAATACAGAATGTATAAAACAGTTAGATAAGGCTTGTGTTTGCAGATAGAAAGCATGAGGTCCAGGCCAGCAAAGTGTTTACAGGTGGTCTCTAAGAAAAACACAAGAATAAAAACATGGGATTTCAATTCAATACTTTTAATCTGATTGTAGTTTGTTTATGTAACATTACTTACACAGTTTCTGTTATTATCTATATTGTAAAAAATATAAACAGTTTTCTTTAAGTGTTTTTCCTCTCTTTTAAATTTATCATTCAGCTCATTTTAATAAGAAAGACTTTAAAAGCTCTCCTTTCTGAAAAAGTTAGTGTTACACTGCGAATCAAGGCTCGTTTCAAAAATGTCAGTTTTTAATTAAGGGAAACGTCATTGTATTACAATTATTTATGTTAAGTATAATCTATGTGTCATAATCTGCTGTAGCCCACACCAAATTGTTGCCAAAAAGGGGTCACACTTACGCCATTTGGCAGACGCCCTTATCCAGGGCGACTTACATTTATTTATTTAATTTATACAACTGAGCAATTGGGAGTTAAATGCCACCATTAAGGGCCCACAGTGGTAACGTGGCTACTAGGAATCGAACGTCCAATTAGCACTGGACACATTAACCACTGAGCTACCACCTCCCACAGTGTCTAGTAAGTCTTAATCTAGTATGATAAAATGCCCTCGTGCCCTCAGTGGTTAATGTGTCCAGTGCTAATTGGAGGTTCGATTCCTAGTAGCCAGGTTACCCCTGTGGGCCCTTGATCGTAGCACTGAATCAAGGGCCACACATCGAATTTGGAATAAATATGAGGTTTTCACAAGCACATATACTAAGTGTTATAGAGAGATTATGAAGAAAATAAATAAATAAAAAACACAGTGCATTAGACTGTAAGCATTCTTTATTAAAATTTGCCTTGCCATTTGATTAGATTGATTGGTTGGCAAATCATCCAAATGAGTACAAGTTCGAGAGAATACAAAGGGTTTATACTTTTCTTACCAATAGGTCTACATTGACTTGTATCAGTTAAACTCGTCATCAAGAACATCGTCCACGCTTCCGGATATCGAGGCGACTTCTGAGAGCATGGGAAAAAAAAACAACAACATTAACAACATTTAATACACCTGACAAATGATCACTGAATTCTGTGTGCACCTGTATTGATCACATCCCACCGTGCTCAGTGCTATGAGGAAAAAAAACCCCACCACCGTAACCACCTCCTCCAGTTATAGTGATCAGCTTTAACTTCTGGATCGAGAACTAGCCACTCCAGTGCTGCAGATAGTGCCATCGTGGACAGTGCTGTATTTCATCCCAATTTTTATTCACCAGGGTAGTGTATGTGCAGTTACTACCAATATACATGTTTCTCTGTACTCAGAGTGGGATGGGATGGTAGCTTTTAGAGTATAATGAAGGAAAAAAAAAAAAAAAGATTTTGCAATTACTATTGGAATAGGGAAATAAATATTCAGTAAGATTATATTTGATTGGCTGCTGAGAATATAAACTCCAGAATATTGAACAGCTTTAACACAAAGCATAGTTTGTTGTATATATGTTGTATATATACACACACACTGTCTAATACATATAATTTACAATGGTTGTGGGTTGTAGGATTTTGTATTTTAAGGTGTATTAATAAATCTACTGGTTCCAAACCTACTGGTTAGTACGGCGGCCATTAGTGCACAACACAACGACATTTAAAATGCAAACACAAAATCAAGCCAGAACACGAAATGGAAATTTTTCAGACCAATAGGGGACAGTGTGGGCACAGAAATTACATTTCCCCCAGGAGCACAACAAGAGAATATCTAAGAAAGTGAACTTAAATGTGTGTGGTTGGATTTTTACAACATTTGAAGAAAATAAACATACTTTTTGATATTAAGGGTATCCTTACATTACATCTTTTTTGTGCGACAGTAAAGCATTCGAAACGCCCCTGCGTGCATTTTTACAAAACAGCAGCCCCTATTGGCCGGTTGCATTGACGTTGTGAACTTATGTTTACTTTTTAAACGTCCTTGTGTTGTGCACTACTGGGCCCCCTATAGGACAGTTCCTATTTTTTCCATAACTCAGCAACCAACTTTAACAGTTATAGAACAGGGGTCACAGGAAAACATGGAGATATTTTGCTCTGTAGTAATGACACATAGGCTACAGTTTTGGTGTTTGGTGATTAGCTTAAAATACACTAAAATATTCCCTTAGGTTGGCTATTAAACCAGCAGCACCTCTTACTGATACGTCTTCACTGTTGACCTTCTGTTTTTTTGGTTCCAGGACCTCCTCTTTTAGCATAGCATCTTCACAGAGCACATTCTTTTCAGTCTTTTCTCGTAAACCTTCAGCAGGGTGTTCACTCGGTGTGCTGGTAGTTTTTGTCAATAACTGTTGCTTTTTTACTTTCATCTTAGATGTAGATTGGCTAGAATCAGCAGCCCCAATATCAGAGCCGGACACAGATTTAGTACTGCCAATATAAATGACATCGCTCTCGTCGCTGCTGCAGTCACTAACACAGGTGATGTTACACTGTTGGCGTGACCTGCTTGGTTCAGATGCGTCTCCATCCACCATTTCAGCATCATCAGCACTTGAAAGATCAGAACTAAGATAGATTACAGAGGAGGAGGTCACTGGGGTCGTGTCTTCAAGCTCCTCTGTCAGACAGGAAGAGGAGTCAGTTGGACAGGAGGACGAGGAAGCCGTAGACGACGTGGGCATGGTGGTGTTGAGTGACGTCTCAGAAGAGTCCTGAGAGGATGTAAGGTAATACCAGACACCTCTTATACCATCACTACTCCTGCTGCTGCTAAACACACACTCGCTACAGGTGCTGAGAGAAGTCTCTGGTTCTATCAGCTCTGAGGATGTGACGCTGCTGCTGCTGCTGGATGAGGTTCCGAGGAAGACGTTGTCACTCAGACTGACAGAATCTATTGCTGAGGTCACTGCGTCTACAGCAGATAAGGATGTTGATGAGATCGATGAGAATTCCTGCATCCGATTTACTCGTGTTGCTGATGGAAGCTCCTGGCAAAGATGGTGTCTTGAATCTGAGCCCAGCGGAGACATTATTGACCCTGAGGACTCGATCACTTGGCTGACCAGCTCACTCAGGCTCAGAGATGGTGTGGAGTAGAGAAGAGATGAGGAAGGAGGCATGAGATCGACTGAGGAATTCTGGTCTACATCAGCTCGCTCGACATCAACGGAGCTGGGGTGGCTCGACGATGACCATGTCAACTGCTTAGTCACTGATGGATACGCAGAACCTTAACACATGGTGTCTAAATGATGGTTATTAATAGTGTGACATTCAAACTGAGAAAACTGTGACAGGGTGCGGGTTTAATATATATGATTTGCCAGGCCAGGTGTTTTTCCTCTATGTTATGCTCTTTGGCTGGTAACTGTGTTTAGAACAATCATAAAAAAAGTGTGTATTTGAAATCAGGGGCCGTTTTCAACAACATGGTTTACACATTTTAAATGTCAGTCAAAAAGTATTGCAACTGGTTATAAAACAACCGCGCATGTGGGTGTCGTGCAGTGGTGTAGTTTTGGTTAAGACACTGGAACCGCGCATGTGGGTGTCGGTGCAGTGGTGTAGTTGGTTAAGACACTGGAAACCGCGCATGTGGGTGTCGGTGCGTGGTGTAGTTGTTATACAGTGGTGTAGTGGTTGTAAGACACTGGAAACCCGCGCATGTTGGGTGTCGGTGCAGTGGTGTAGTTGGTTAAGACACTGGAAACCGCGCATGTGGGTGTGGAGTGGTTGTGTTTGGTTAACGGTGCGTGCAGTGGTGTAGTTGGTTAAGGCACTGGAAACCGCGCATGTGGGTGTCGGTGCAGTGGTGTAGTTGGTTAAGACACTGGAAACCGCGCATGTGGGTGTCGGTGCAGTGGTGTAGTTGGTTAAGACAGTGGAAACCGCGCATGGGGGTGTCGGTTTGCAGTGGTGTGTAGTTGGTTAAGACAGTGGAAACCGCGCATGTGGGTGTCGGTGCAGTGGTGTAGTTGGTTAAGACACTGGAAACCGCGCATGTGGGTGTCGGTGCAGTGGTGTGTGGTTTGACACTGGAAACCGCGCATGTGGGTGTCGGTGGTGTGTGGTGAGTGGTTAAGACACTGGAAACCGCGCATGTGGTGGTGTCGGGTGTAGTGTTAAGACAGTGGTGTAGTTGGTTAAGACACTGGAACCACATGCACGGTTCCCCCTCTCTGGCTTGATCTCTATCGGTTCCATCAATAAAAGCGAAACGCCCCCCCCAAAAAAATAATAATAAATTCATAGAATGTGACATGTATTGTTCGTTATAAATCTCATTGGTCCTATTTATTTTTATTTATTATTTACAAAATTATAGAATTTCGAAAGTTGAAAAAGACGACCCTTTCTCCCATTGCTTAAAAGTCTTTTCCTACATTTTTGCATGTTCTGAAGCTGTTCATTCGTTTATGTTTATTCTGCAGCGCTCGGATGTGTGTGTGGGTTTTAAGAATTATGTAAGTTCTTTTGTACATTTAAAAAAAAAGTTAGATAGGTTACTATCATGGTTTTCCCCTCCATTTATCAGCAGGGTAAAATGAATGAACTAATAGTATTGTTATAACTAGCAATCTGGCCCAGTGTATTTAGCGGTCTTGTCACACATTTAACAGTTTAAGACTACTTTGATGAAGACGTAGCACATTTTGGTACCAACCTGACAAGCTTATGCAGGACATACTCAACTCTGAATTGACTCCGGTCATATCGTCCTGAGGACAAGCAACGATGAAGACACGATTAGTGTTTTTATTAGTGTGTTTAAAAAAAAAAAATCCAAATTATAGCAAAACATGACATTTAATATTTCTTACCAACAACTTTTGCAGAGATCTCGGTTCATCATGATCTCCTCTGAACACACTCTCTTCATTCTGACGGATTACTGCATGGCCTAAGCGAATCAACTCTTCACCCAGATCCACAGCCTTGTACACACACACACACACAGGAAAAGGATGTCAAATTTGTGGTTGTCTTTCCGTCTATTTCAGTTAAGAGCATTTAAAAGGTTTATTTCTCCAAAACAAATTGATATTGTTTTAGAATGACCTCTAGCTATAGAGAACCTACCACTGAACATCGATAGTGTCAGAATGACTATAAACATTAAGATCACTATTCTTTTTTTACCCCTGGTTTTATCGGAAATATTTTTTTTTTTTAAATTAAAGTTAAAGAAAACGTCTTTTACATAAAGTTTTCACATGGAAATTACAAATAAAAATGTCTTCTTGTAACAACCCCTGTGACTTGCCTTACAGATGCCACCAATTTAAAACCTCTGATAAAACTAATAATGCAATAATTCAAAAACAAACAAAAAAAATAAGACGGCTGAAATGTGTGGTAGCCTGACCTTTCCATGGCTGTTATCATACAGCTTTACACTGGGCCAGGAAGACATCTCAGTGTGCGAGTAACTGCACAGTTTGGCTAGTAAAGGCTTCCACTGTGCACAGTATGTCATTCTCTCAAATTCATCCAGTGCATCCTCGGTCCAAAAATCCCCTATGATGATATTAATTAAAATATTCAATCTAAATCCATTTCTCGTTCAAGGTTTTATGACAAACACCGGTGTTCACCTGCAGGCTGCACTTCTGCCAAACTGCACTCGATGGCTTGGAAGGGCAAGCTTAAGAAATCACTCCTAAAAAGGCCGAGAAAAGATCAGTCCCAGTAAACACCAGCATTAACTGATCAGTGTTAAAACTTCACTCACACTGACCTCAGGCTGCGTAAATAATCCCGGGGCAGCTCTCTGTTGTCCCCAAAGTCCACATAGTACAGATCAACCAAACCAGAGCTCAGGATGCCCAACACTCGAGCCCGGTTCCACGTGCCATGGTCTTGATAAGGAGCAGCTACGATGTCTCCAACGACTATAGCGCCCACTCTGTGCTCCTGAACAGAAATGACACCTAGTTTTAGTTAATTATGTGCGGTTTTTTTGCCCTAGATAGGTGGATATTAATAAAAATGCATTAAGCCTACGTTTGAGGTGTCCCCATTATAGAAACGGCTCATCTCGGTAGTCAGTTTGTCCAGCTGAAGTGATCGGACACCTATGATCTGTATCCAGAAGTGTTGGGGATTCTCTGATGCAGACACATACACCTCCAAATGCTCACCTGGCTGAAAGCTCAGGTCTGGACTCGGGACTGATGAGAGGACACAGATCAAATACTGATGAGCATTCTAATCGCTGGACCCGAAAGTGTGTTTCACAATAATAACCCACCAACTACATTTTACGTAGAAAAGGGTTCCAATATGCCCAAATATTTTAGTAATAGAAATGAAAATACTTTAAATAACTTTGTCTGCATCCAAGGGTAAAAACATTTTTTGTACACAGCAGGTTTGGTGGTTGGAAATCGAACCCAGATCTTCCAATTAGAAGTGGAAGTTAATAGCACACAGGCTTTTATAAGCTAATTTAAAGTATCATCTGTGTTGTCACATGTTCAATTAACCAATGAAACACATTTCCTTATTGTCACAACCATAGTTTGCACCTCAACCACCATCGCTGCTTCACCTACTTTCAAATTTTGAGTACTCTAATGGTGAAGCTGGTGAGAAAATCTCCTCTTCCTCTGATCGAAGCGAATTTTCTGTGGTTTGGTCTCCGCTGCTGGCGAAGCCATTAAAGCCACTGGCCTGAACCAGTTCCACTTCAGTGAATGAAGACAGCAGATCATCTGTGTTCATGTTCTGCATGAGCTTAGTGTTTGAGCCCGGAGGTCTGTGGACTGGCTCAAGTTCCAAGGCTTTTCTTTTCTGGCGTAGAGCAGAGGACTGGTTGATCCGTTTCCGAACTGTCTCACTCTCAATCACCTTCTCCATGATCAAGTCCTTTTAGACAACAGAAAACAAAAGACAGAAGTCAGTGTAAAAGAGTTACGGAATTTATCATATATTTTAAAATGAAAAACAAACTCAACAGTTTTTGTTCTGGACAACAGCGTCTGCTAAACGCTGTAAATGTTTGCCTGCGTGAAAAAACTGTCATCCTAGAAGCAGCTGTTAATCCAATGACAAAAATTTAACTAAACTACATAAATAACAAACTACTTATATTGTTTAACCGCCTAATGTAAATTATTATTTTTTCCTGATTAATATTTACATGATAATCATACTTTAACTGCCGATTCTAATTATAATTGTGTTGCAGTAATTGTATGCTTGTTATACAGCTTATTAGTTTTTTATTTAGGAACAGATTTTTGTTTCCTTTTTTAATACAAGAAAAATAAATATCAAAACTTTTAGTATGCAGCCTAAATACTGCATATGAGAAACACGTGGTGTATGTTGATCTATGGAACTATTTATAACAGTAATTTTGTTCCTTAGCTCTGTACTTAAGTCACTGCATTACACATCCTGATTTTGTTTAGCTTATTTCGACCTCTTATGGAGCACAAGACCACCTCACCTTAGCGTGCTGTATTTCTTGACGCGTCCCTGCAATAGTAACCTTGCCTTTTTCCTCCAAGCTGTGACCTCGCTCACAGGAGCAGTTCAAACGAGCCCCTGATGTTCGGCTAATTAACTTCAGCGTCTCGCCTCCACGACCTGTCGCACAGAGGCTCAGTTATTTAGTCTACACACTTCTTACACCTGAAGAAAAAAGGGGGTTCTAATAATAAATAAAATGTTACAAAGTCAGGTTTGATGCAGAACCTATGATTCGTCCGAAGGCCGTTTGTGGAACCTCTATGACATCAGTAATGGGTTCGCTGTCATTGGCCAGTTTCTCCAAAGCACATTTAGCCAGGAGGTTCTGCTGCGTCGTGCCCTGGAGCAAGAAGCACACCGAGCTCTGATCGTCTGAATTGGGCAGCACGTTCACCTGAGCTCCGGACTTCTGACTGACCTGAACAAAAGCAGAACATTAACATCTAATTAAGTAAAGGTAAAACTACGATCCACATAAAGGGATGGGATCGAATGCTTTAATATTATAAAGTTTGCAGTTTATTCAGGTTGCAATATCATTAATTTAGGAAATAAATACAATAAATTCAGAGGGAAAAAAGTACCATATCAAGAAAGGCGCTTTGGTGCCTTGCAATGCATCTGTACACACTGAGCGGCACAGAGAACCGGGACTGTTCGGTCTTTTGCTGCTGAGCTACAAAGCAAAAAGCAACAATTACTGTTGGATAATACAAGTACACTTACTTATATTATCCAACAATAATGATCTAATTAGTCCGAAGCTGCACAGCCAGTGCTGATTAGTATAATCTCTTATGTAAATTATGTGTGTGAGGTTTTTGGGGTTCTGCTTTCATTCAAGCTTTAGGTTCTCATGTGCTACAGCAGAATGAATTGCAAATGAATTTTTTCAGCATACAGACGGTTTTCGTTACTGTTAATGTAGTTAGTGTCATTTGTTAGGATTAGCATAAATAATTATCATTTTAGAGCCATAAACATTTAAATCACAATCTTTATTGTAACCCCTCGCCAACTAGGGCGCCAATAATTATCGAGCTGACTGTAAGCCAACAGAACTGTGGCCAAAAAAAAAGGAGGAATGACTCAAACCATAGTGTTTAAACATTAAATACATAAGAGCAGATCAACATCTCACCGGTGCTGCTGCTTCTGCAAATGTGACGGTACAGGATGTAGCCCACCGTGGCTCCTACAGAGAGACCTGCAGCCAGTGCTACCTTCTTCCCTGAGCTCAGGCTTTTCCACGGCCCGTCCTGTACCACTGCCATTTAGCTGTGCTGAGGTAAGTTGAGCAGTGGACTGAACCTGACACAGGAGAGACACAGCACTAGAGACACTGACCCTGTGTCCTCCCTATAGAATCCATCACAATGCACTAAATCAGTCGATTAATCATCAATCATTAGAACTTTCTGTTGATTAATCAGCAATAATCTTATCTTATATCTGGATGTAACTGATGAATATAACTCGTACTAATTATTTAGCTTTCAGTGTCTTTACAATAACTAAAAGAGGCAATAGGACAGCTTGGATAATGCTAACTGTAGTGTCCAACGTCTTCTAACTGTGCACCATTTTCTCTTTATATAATATAACAATTTACAATCCTAGAATCTGTCAAACTCGAAGGCGACAGGGGTTTATGTTGTTTTGTGTTCCATTAATCAGATATTCCGGCTGTTACATAAGAAATTAAGCTCAGCAACCGGCTTACTGCAAAGCTGCACAAAAAATGTGTTCAAATAAATTAAATAAGTGGCTTCTTGCTTAAATTCACCACTTTGAATAAGCAAAGACTAAAAAAAGAAACCTACAGTTATTATTATTATTATTCTGAGCGGATTATTTATTATTATTATTATTATTATTATTCACTGAAGGTCTTAGGTGCAGTCAGCAAGTTGTTCATAAGAGACCGAGGCTAGGTTTCAGCGCTGGTCACTTCCACACCCAATTTGGTGACCAGTCTCTTTAAAGTCCCTGCTTTGTGCACAGGGGACGTGTCATCCTGAAACATATTTGGGGCATCATAATTTCTATAAAGAGAAAATGCAACGCTGCAGAATTACAGACATCCTGGAAAATTCCCTATTTGTCAACAGTTTGGTTAAGAACCTTATATGGAAGTGATGGTAAGATTTAGAACTCAAAAACATGTGCTGTGTGTGATTACGATCCAATAAAAAGGTGAAACATTTTGGCATAAAATTAAATAATGCTGATGATATAAATCTGTTCTGAGAAAGTATAAAGAAGGAATTAAACCCCGGAGACAAACTGCTCACCTGCACAGTCACCTACATACTAGTTATACCTCATCCATTCAATAGTTTTAAGACTGTAACTTTAACTATCCTAAAGCAGACGGATTTCTCCACAACACATTTTATATATTAAACAATTCATCATACGACAGATGTGGTTTACTAAAGCAAAGGAGAAACGAAGGAGAAACGAAGGAGAAACAAAGGAGAAACAAAGGAGAAACAAAGAAAAGCACAATATTTGCATAACATCCCAGTGAACCTACTTCATTACATTACATTACATGTATATTTCTGGCAGATGCCCTGATTTATCTTTTGTTATCCAACTGATCAGTTGAGGGTTAGGGGCCTTGCTTAGGGGCCCAGCAGTAGCAGCTTGGTATTGCTAAAAACTGAAACCAAGAGCTTCCAATCAGCAGTTTAACACCTCTAGCTACCACTCCCACCACTATACACACCGGGAATATCAGGAAAAGCTAATGCAGATCTATTATCTATGTAAAATAGAGCGATGGATAGCGAGTGTGTGCGGTTATAACGCTTATGGCGGATGTGAAGCATGAAACAGCAGCAGCTGAAAACAAACACACGCACGCGCACGCACACGCGCTAGTCACCTTCACAGCCCAGCCAATTTTAAAACTATATTCTAAACTTACAGAGTAAGAAAAAACACACAAACACATTATAATTACCTTCTAAATCTGACAGGAAATAAAAGCAGCGGTGTTTTTAGCGTTTATTTAACGATGTTAACCTTCTGACCATGAATCTATAAAGCGACTTGCGTGCTAACTGCTGCAGGTCTGCTGCTCAGCCCGGAATTACACACAGCTGATTGGCTAAGATTTGGCAGGTCAAATCGCGAGAGCCAATCACGAGCCTGGCGGAAACGAACGCTAACAATGTGGCCACGCCCCCCCCCACTTCGCAAGTGATGCTCGAGGAAGACAAGAATTTTTTTAATATTAAAAACTTAAGATGTTCGAATAAATCGGTAACAAAAAAATTGATTTATTTCACATTTTTGTAGACGTCTTATTATTTTTTTTTACACGAAACCCCGAGTTTCATTATAAGTTACTTCATAAAGTAATTTTTGTTTTAATACACAACATACAAATACAAAGATTCAAAACCAACTAAAATACCAACCATTTTAATAATACATAAATAAATAATTCTATTTTATTTCATTTATTTTTGAAAATTACAAAAAGTCATCCTTTTCAAAGCCCAGGTTATTATTGTTATATTTAACACCACATCATAACACATTTTTTAAAATAAAGAAATTTATTAAAGATCACAAATCAATAGTCAAAAAAATAAAACTCAATGACATCTTAAAAATAGAAAATGTACATTTATAAACTTTCACACGTTTCATTGGAAACATTCACAAATAGCAAATTTGTTCATGAGTAGCTGGCACCAGCCGAATTTTAATTCCGCTTCTATTATTTGCACAAATGACTATACAGTAGAAAGGCTGGACATGTTTCCTATGGCATGATGAAAGCCCCAGCAACATCTACAGTGCATGCAAGAGCCAACATTCTCAAAAAAAAGTGAAACCACTGCATTCATGAATGTCTCAAATCATGCATACGTCAGCGAAAATTAAATGTACAGATATTCAATAATATTACAAAAGAACAATATTCCATAACTGTACAAAAACTTGTGCAATCATGCTTCATTACACAAGCTAAACATATAATAAACAGAATTAATCAGTGCATTAAAAAACCCTTCCCTGCTGATTACCCCAACATTTCACTTTCCATCTTTTTCTGCACAACAGTTACTGTCGGTTCACGATCGCTGCGCTGGCTGATATCCAGCTGCTTGGATGGTTTAATCTGCTTTTAAGGTCCTAACAGAGCAGGAGGACAAAACACTGTTTAATTGCATATTGTGTCTTAATCTGCCTTCGAGTTGAAAAGAATACAGTGAAAAAGCAAGATATGATTTGGACATATGTACTTTAGAGCACACAGCAACAACAGTGTGAATAAAAAAAAACTATAATGCACTATCCATACTAATATACAGACATGTGTGCCATAAAATAAATAAAATAAATACAAATGCAGGTACTATAGTAGGGTAGAGCGGTGTATTTTCATAGAAATAACTATTACTAAATCTATATTTAAGGTGGATAAATAGACATGGAAAAAGAGCTAAGAGGCATGAGGAGGTCCTATGCAACAGAGTCTACAGAAAGGGGAAAGATTAGAAGTAAGTGTAAAGGGGAAACAAATAATACATGCAAACTGAAGCGCTGTTTTAATAGCCACACCACTGAGTTTTTTTCCTTGGCCTCTAAAGAAGAAGACGAAATGCTGGTCATTTAAAATAAAACATCAAGCTCATCACTAACAATTAGTAAACCCCCCCCTGTATTTCAATATTTACATTTTTAATTCGACAGATGTATTTACTCGACAGGATTTAGACGCTTGCTTTAAAAGCCCAGCAGTGGTTCTGTGGAGAGCCTTGAACTTTGATCTTCCGTACAATCAAGGTCTTTTGGTCATTGGCTTAAATCCCTTACCTTGACCAATGATTATTTTTTTTTTATTATTGAGGTAATCAGCAAGAGGTAGATCAGGTGCCATAAACTAAATTACCCCAGAATAAGCTATGGCAAGACTGCAAACTTTCATATACAACAGCCGTCTGTGGAATCGAATGAAATGGTTGCAGTTCAGAATATAAAAAAAAATGATTTGATCTAGTGATCCATTTGTCGAAAAGATCCACGAGTAGGCAATAATTTGGCTCTTATTATGGCTGACGCATATCATGTCAAAGCGTTTGTTAAAAACAATTACGCTTGTAATGGTG
Source organism: Bagarius yarrelli (assembly GCA_005784505.1). Taxonomy (NCBI): domain Eukaryota; kingdom Metazoa; phylum Chordata; class Actinopteri; order Siluriformes; family Sisoridae; genus Bagarius; species Bagarius yarrelli. Next base: position 11,698,885 of record VCAZ01000002.1, read on the forward strand.
TCGTTTAATAAACGTGCCTCTTAGATTTAAATAAACTGACTATGAGGTATTTAAAAGGAGATCTAAACAAACATTTAATCGATGTAAAAGATTCCTCAGTATTTGGTGATGCATGGCAATATGTAGTAAACTGCTGAAGAAACTGCTGAGGCGTTTAAGAAGTGTACAATAATAGAAAGATAAAGCAGCATGCTTCTTCTGGTTTCTACACAATACCACAGAAAAAAATTCCTTCTATTTCTTTAGCTTATAATTAAACCTAATGCATCCTCAGACTTGTCTTGCAAACCGTCACATCAATAGATAAGAAGATTGTCCGTCTATGATAATTCTGTCATCGATCACATTACTAATCCTCACTGTACTGAACACACCCACGTTTATATACCATTACTGGTATAGGCTAAACAAATAAGAGGTAATGTACATTCAAACATGGAACCTGGTAAGAAATAAGATATGCCGTCTCGGTACAATGTTGGCTTGAAGCGCTGCTGGTTCTGTGAGTATGTGAGTTTTTGTTAGAGTGAGGCACTAAGGAAAAAAAATACACCATTTCCTCTCACTCCACTGCTCATCGATGGGAACAGTGATCTTACAGCAAAAAAGACTTGTGTTTAAGCAGCTTAGAACGGAGAGTTCATTCCCAGCTTGGTCTCAAACTGGAGCTTTTGCCTCTTTTGGTAACGTACACGTACCCTGAAAAGGACAAGATTTCCATTACTGCATGAAAATGATTGCATTTAGAGCTGCAACAAATGATTATTTTTGATAGTTGAATAACAGACGATTTATTGGCAATCATTTCAACCTATAAAATTAGTTAAATTATTACGTTTAGGAAATCCTGTTTTTAACCCTTCAATGCCTGACATTAACCCTTTAATTCTTTTTCTAAACCTTAAAAATGCCTCATTTTAACAATTAACTTCTTGATATAAACCGTTTAATTCTGCATATTAACCTTTCAAGTCTTTATATTAACCCTAATATTAGTATCAAGAAGTGTTGACATCAGGCATTAATGGGTTAAAAATGACTTCTCAATTAGGCTGAAATTATTTTATTTACCAAAAAAACCCTAACAGCATATTTTGTATGTAGTTTTGTAGCCCCCAGTCTACTGGTTGACACTGCAGCTTATTCTCATATGTCTTTTGCATCAGCACTGAATTACGGTCGTCTGCTACAGAGCCACACTAGTTAAACTGTGCCATTGTAATCCTTTACATTATGACGTATAGGATCACACACCTATCTGACAATGAATATATTTGTCTGCAATTTTTTTATTGTATATGGATTGTATATCCATGTGTTTTATTGTTAAGTTGTTGATAAAGATGACCAATCATTTCAGCACTAATGACATGTATTGAATGCACTCTAAAAGATATTTTAGTTAACGTTATTATTAACGAATCAGACAAAGCAGAATGAAAAAGTTTCACTCCTCTCATGATCGGATCGGTTTGTACCTGATTTCATGCAGTTTGACAGCCTCGTTGATCAGCACCACTAGTACAGTGGACAGCGATACAGGCAGCCACACCTCCATGGGCACAAGGCTTAATGTGAAGTCCAGACCGGGTTTGTCCTTAGAAATATTATTTCGGTCTTGCCATAAATTATAATCAATGATAGCCTGCACCACCTGACCCAACAGCCTGTAAGAATAAGGAGAAATAAATAACCAGCATTTAGTTTATCACTGAATTTATATTTATGTTTTTATTATAGACATTTTACTCTTTTACCTTATATATACCAAATAAAATAAAAACATTCTAAACTGTAATTACACCCGCACTCTCACAATAGCTCTCATACACACACACACACACACACACTCACAAAGACCCTCTCATAGTTCCTTTTTTTCACTCTCTCTGTCTCACACAATATAAAAGAAAGATACTCACACTAAAGGCACAGTAAGGCACCACCATGTGTTGCTGAAAGGATTCTTTCTCCACAGTGGCTGTGAACGGTGCACATAGCTGAAAGAGATAACCACTGAGAGAGAGAGACAGAGAGAGAGAGAGAGAGAGAGAGGGAGGGTTAAAGATAAAGATATTTTATTGTATGTTTTTTCATCATACAAGCTTGTCTTTTTTTTAATTTATCAGCAGCAGGTTTGTATCTGCAGCTCTCACCAGTATGAAGAGTCAGGAAACCTGCCATGACTTTCTGGATGAGCAGCAGACCGTTAGAGAACTCATTAAACCACTTCTCAGACGAGCTGCAGTGATAAAGGGATAAACCTGTGATTAGTCTGCTCATCAACAATAATGCTCTTTTTCACCATGAGGAATTCAGTGTTTAATGAAAAGTGTGTGTACCAAGCAGTGAAGATGTGGGTACAGTTCACACTGCTGTCATTAGCAGCTTTAGCTAACACTGCCTGCAGGGAGAATCCGAATCCCAGCAGGTAAACACACACGGTCACACCAAACTTGAGCAGAAACCAACCCAGGAAGTACTGCTGGGTCTGTGGGAAAAAATAAAATACTAATGAATACAATTACTATTAACCTGATTATTAAATAATTATATAATTACACTGAAGTTAGCCTTAAAAAAAGTAACCTCTTATTTCTATGACATAAATTATACGCATACATTTGTGCTGAATAAAGAAAAATGTGACGTAATCTTATTGCTTTTTTTTCAATAAGACCCGACCAACCTTACGAGGGATGTCTTCCAAATTTTTCCCAGTAGCCACCGTCATCACTGAACTGTCTGGGGGCTTCCCTAAGAAGGACACACTGATAGACACATACACATATGTGTGAAACGCATCAGCTGTCACTTGACAAAACATTATCACTATTTGTGTTATCTGTTTTCTCGCTTACCTCAGCAGAGGGTAACAGAAGCAGGAGAGCCACAAAATGTCTGTTATGTTTAGTGGAGGTGGAAGCTGAGTCAGACAAGCCAAGAACTACCACACACACACCCACAGACACACACACACAGAAAACCATTGCATTTAGTAACCTCCTTATAATAAGCAGCAAATCATTAAAGCAATTTGTGTCGAATTTAAATACGAAGGTTGCAGAATTTCCCCTTTATAACCTGCCAAAGAACAATTTCGCCAGAGTATATTTTAACATTCAACATGCTGTGCAACCTTTTTCACTTCATAAGATAAATAGAATGTAATGATAGAAAGAGACAATATTGAGTGGAACACAGTAGAGTCACAGCAACCGAAAATCAACACGGTTACGTCTATGAGTCATAGGAAAGGAAACTAGCAACTAGGGGTCCACCGATATGTGTCTTTCAGGACTAATGCTGATTATTATAGATCAAGTAGAATGATAACTGATATTTTGAACAGATATACAGTATATATACAAATGTCTGGTGTAAAAATAAAAAAAGTCATCCAAATGAGGATGGATTCCCTTTTGAGTCTGATTCTTCTCAAGCTTTTTCCCACGTATTATCCAGGACGTTTTTACTAGTCATGGTCACATCAGGCTTGCTTACTAGCCATGTTTATTAAAAAAAAATTCTAGCATTACTTATGTTCTGTAACTTATGTAATGCTAGAAAAAGCTGCTTTGAGACAATGTCCATTGTTAAAAGTGCTACATAAATAAACCTAAATTGAATTGAAAATTTATGGGAAATGTCAAATTAAGAATAACAATGACAAAAACGTTCTTTAAATATTTTTAAACAAACCTTTCATTCTAAGAGCTGTTAATAACAACATCAAGTAAACATTAACACTGATAATAACAATAACAGAATTCTCTAAATATTTTTTTGAACTTAAGAATTACTGCACTACCGATTCGACACACACACACACACAGGAGCACGGCATTAACGGGTTAATCTATGGTCCTACGGTCAGCAGATGTGCCAGCTGTGCTTACCTGAATGATGACCAGCATGAGCTGGCACTGCAGCAGGAACAGGAAGCACTTGCGAATGCCATATGTGGTGTGTCGAGCCTACGAAGAGAAATTTCAAAAACAAACTAAATTCATTTCACACTGTTAATTATATATATTATATATATATATATATATATATATATATATATATATATATATATATATATATAAAAACACTGATACAACGCCAACAGGTTAATATACTTTCGTTCTACCCACCATTAAAACGAATAGTGTTTCTGTTGCTACAGAAGTTTTCTTTTCATTGTATCTAAAGCTTAAATAAAAGCTAGAATTTAATGACACGGTGTCATGTGGTGCCCAACACAACTATCCAGTCTGAACTAGCTGCACCAGTGTGACCTGCAATAACCTTTAAGGATGTATATTGAAACCATTCATAAAGTTCTGTATCTGTATCGCTACAGTGTTCTGTATATATGCCCTATATATTTATTAGGACACATTTATCCATGTGTTTATAGACACTCGTGTGTAGAACTCCATGTTCTTGGATGGTTTTGAATATGTTATGTAATAAACAGATGAGCTCAGAGTATTTACACTGACACTGCTAGTCATTTATTTCTTGGGAAGTTCCATTCAGCTGAAGTATAAAGGTGTCACCTGCTCTATAAGCTTGACCAGGCTGAAGCTTTCGCCCTGGTGTAAAGAGACGGAGCAGCTGAGGCTGTTGAGGCGAGCACTAAGCCGCAGAGGGGTCAGTTCCTCCATCTCCTCTTTTAACACGCTGCATGATGCATAGCCGAACGTCTCCCACGAGCATCGGGATGGGTAGAGCGGGTCCAGAGAGATACTGCAGTTAAACATGCACAGAAAAAACACCAGATGTTGGAAAATTACCCGAACACATCATGTCGCACAGTTTTTTCAATTATTATAAACGAAAAAGATATTGACTCACCTGAGATCACTCTGAATAAACAAACAGCTGTTCCGGAAGTTAGCTGAGCTGCCCAGACAGCACGTCACCTCTCTGTTCTCCTGCATAATCTTCATCATCTCACACATGGCTGTAATGTGCACACACACACACAAATTTACCCATACCAGTTATTTAAATAATGCAAATTTTAAGCCAGCAGTACGATGATGTTTAACCATAGTGATCTTTGCTATTTTAAAACAATTTCAACAATATACATTTAAAAACTTTAATACTTTTATCACATACCATATTATACATCCTTTCACATTATACATCCTGCACATTTGTTCTATTTTTCTACTTTGCACGTAATTGTTTCTGTATCTGAGCCACCGTAACAATTTAATTTCCCCACTGTGGGATCAATAAAGATTATCTTATCTTATCTTCTTAACCATATGGGAGTAAATTGACTTTGGATATTATTTTCTTTTACTTGTCTGTCTGTCTGTCGTGATGCTCAGTAAAATATATTTGGCTAATCGAAAATTCTTTTCATTTCGACCAAAAAAAAAATTTTGAAAAATACATTTCCACACTTACAAAATCAATTAATTTATATAATGAACAGATTTGATTTAGGGTTTTATCTAAACATATACTGTTTATCTAACCTTTGATCAGCAAACATAACAGAAGTTCATCCGTACTCGCTCGATGTGCGTGAACAAACTTTATTGTTTTTTATGGAAACTCGAACATGATGTGTAATAAAGTATGAACATTGGTGCTCGTACATCAATCAATCATACATGACTGATAAATGTTTACATTAGAATATAGCTATGATATTTTTGATATCAACTTAAAGATGTTGCTGGCTTGATTAGTGAAATGTGGTATATGTTTAAGATATGTCAAGGAAATAAAGTTTACATGTAGTCAGCCTCTGAAAAAAATCCTCAAAAATATCCTCAAAATATTACGTCAATGTATTTTTTTGAATTAAAGTACAGTGGTGCCATGAGTTCAGCTCAAATTACTCGTAGGTCAAATCAAATGTTCCCATTAAAAAAGAATTCAAATGCCATTAATCCGTTCTGTGTCTCCAATAAAAAATTTTTAAGTTAAAAAAAAAACAAACTTATAAATAACGAATAATGTATTAAAAACAATCCAATAGAATGTACTGCAATAAACGGGTATTATTAAGTATAATGTACAACATTTACCTTGGAGATCAGACGACTCCACTTGCTAAAGCACTTGCTAATGCACATGTCTGACTAGCTATTAAATGAGACACAGGGTGATGGGCGGATTTCACTGTGGATTTCGCTATGCCAACTAGTGGTTGGATGTCTAAAGCTGGCTTGAAACCCAAATTTTAGCTTGCAACTCAGAGCAAAAAAAAAAAGAAATAAATAAAAAAAAATCAGCCGAGCGACAGCTTGTATCTCAAAAAAGTCAAGGTACCACTTTATTTGGAAACATTAAATAATTTTAAAATATATTTTATCAAAAAATAGCCAGAAAATGTATTTGTATATAAATATATTTTGAAAATACTGTTGAGCAAATATATTTTTTGGATTTTTTGAAATTTGTTTCTATCGTATGAGCTAAAATGAATCTAGGAAGTGCTAAAAGAAAAACTGATACAAATTGTCCGATTTGGATATGCGATAAAATACTGCTAAAGGAAAGTCTTACTTTCAGGAGTGCAGTCAGTAAAGAGAGGGACGAGCAGTGGCACATTGTCGATGTTCTTCAGGTGAGGGCGGACCTGATGAATGCCGCGTGGTAACTTGGCCTGAAGAGAAAATAAAAGATCCAAGAGAAAAGTTATATTCTGATAAATTCAGTTGATAAAAAATGAGCTTGAAGTCTACACATTAGTGTGTGAGAGAAATGATGTGCCTACTCTATTGCCATCAGCGAGGAAGCTGGGAACGTCGCTCTCTGTAGCCTGAAAGCTGGCAAGGTCTGACTGGCCTTCATCATCGGCAAGTAAAGGGCCCTCTGCATCATCCCGGGAATCTGCAGCCAGATAATAAATAAAAAATCTGATACCCATCTAAATGAGTGCACTTTAGATCAATTGACTCAGCTAACTAATCAATTAATCCAGTGATTTTTAACCCACCCCTAATTTTGAGGCTCACCCCCTTTCATAAACAACAACGTTTTAGGGCAATTAAAAACCACTTCATGTCTGATCAGCAGTCAAGCTATGATCACAGATTGATAAGCCTATGTGAGAACTTGATCTTGATTTTATACAAAAACGAGCCAAAAAAAATATTGTTCCATCAGCTGCTATACACACACATTCTGCACAGACTGATATAACACACCTGGAAGTAGATCATCATGTAAGGAGCCTGCTTGGCTAGGGCTAGAGGGAGCTCCATCACCATGGTCATCTCCATTAGGGGTTAGAGAGATGTGACAGTTCCAGCCTGTTTCCAAACCCATCTTTTCTGCAAACACCTACACATACACACATAAACAAAAAGACACGCAAACTTTTTTTTTATTTTGAAAGCAAACAAAGGAAATAGAAAAAATAATAATGAAACTTCCTATTATCTTTTTAGAGTACTCCTATCTATGAATGTAACTACAATTAATAAATATATTATACGTAATAAACTATAATTATAATCTTCACCCAATGGCCAGATCTACCCAGCACAAAAGAGTTAGAACAAAATAGAACAACAAAGTTGCTTCCTGGAAGACCTGTGAAGTCACCACATGTTTTTAAAATGCTGGTGTGACGTAACTGGAAATTTAAATTTGCATCTTTGGGTGCTTGTAGTCAGGTGTAGTTACTTATATTAATTCTGCTCGAAAGAGCTTCCTATTGAACCATGATGTTTATAATGACTCATTACACTATGCATTGCGTCTAAAGAGGCTGTACATGAACAGCTTTTCTATCTGACAGTACCTTGCTGCGCAGCTCATCCTCCCTGGAAAAGTAGACGAATCGGATACAGGCTCCCACCAGGTTCTCAATGAGACGCACTGTGTCCAAGCGAGCCTGGAACTGGGACGACACCATGCCCATAAAAATCTGCCCGCTCAGAGCCTGAACACAATCCTCCTTCTCCAGGCCTTCTCCTATACCCTCTGAAACACACAAAGACACACTTCTGTAATAAATGAAGGCAATTATATGACTAATCATGCCTTTTAAGATTATACAATCTCATTTATCCAAACCTATTCTTTCAAAATAAACTGATGTTTAACGGCTACAGCTACTGCTTCCATAATGTGTTCACCTGCCTTTATTATAATGATCATAATTTGGTGTTATATAGTTTGTATTTATTTTTACATTAATTCAAATATACTGCTGGGTAGAGGAATGCTTGATACTAATTGTTGATACTTAATCTACTTTAATCTATTGCCCCACTAAAACATACAGTAAGTCACCAGTAGGTGCAATAAGTATATTAGTGGTTAGGGGTGGGCGAAATGACCAAAATTCCTAGTATGTTATTTAAAGAGTTATAATTCCAGGAAAACAACAAAAAAAACAAAAATAACTTTCTTTAATTAACATGTATAAAATAAATACCACTTAAACTGGGAAAATCTTAATATAAAAATATAAATTGCAAACTCGTTAAGCTCGTTCAGCTCAGCTGTTTGTTTTTTGTTCTCCATGTTTTTGACACTTTCAGCGTTTTCTCAATCTCACATGCGTGTTAGTCACGCCCACTTATTTACAGGTCAGGTCACAGCATACACCGAATAAAAAATCTATTACGGTTGACAATTTATCAATTCGATTCAGTAACGATATTCATATACAAACAGTCACAACGCCCAGACGTATTAGTTGTAGGTGATATAATTAGTTTCACCATAATATTCCAGTGTATGAGCATAAGTTTCCGATTCCGCTCAGTCCTCTTGTATCGGGCTTCGAGCAAAATAATGGCACTGTATTGTTGTAGCACTTGTTCCTTTATTGGAAAAAGAGTCTTAAACCCAATCTAGCATGACAATGCTTTAAATATGGACTAAATATGGAATAATGTGTTTAAAAAACACAGTGTGTCTATAGGTGTAACAATGTTTAGTAGCGCTATATTTTCAATGTCTAAGCCTAAAGACTTGGATATGTATTTAATATAAAGTCAAATTTAAAGTTTTTTTAAACTGACTTGGTCTACTTTTCAGTTTCTCTCACCATCTGAGCTCCAGCTGTTGCGCCGGCCGCTGTGTTTGATGGGTGTGGTGCTGGGTAGCTCTACCCCGGAAAAGAGTGCAGGGCTGGGCGCCAGCTCAATACACCTTCCATTTAGCTGACTCGACAGTGCCACCTGCATGGGCTTATACGCAAATGCGGAACAGTAACCGGACAGACATGCACGCTGATAGAAATCCTGAACCTTCTTCCTGTAAGAGAAGAAACTCAACAGTTAATGTATGTGAGCAAGTGTGTAAGTATGTGAGCGAATGAGTGACTAGGGTAGAGAGGTGGTTAAGGGACAGTATTAGGGTTGACCTGTCAGATCCAGAGAGCGGGTAGATGTCTGTGCCATCCCAAAAGTCAGTGCAGGCCTCCAGGATGAGGTCAGCTGAGCCGTGGGAGAGCATCTGGACGTTGTCTGAGAAGAGGTTAAAACAGTGAGACAAACAGAGCAAACAGAGAAAACAGAAAAAAAGGCAAGGAGAGGCTGAAGCGTTCTTACTGGTTGTGCTGTCCCGCACTAGCAGACTGATCAGATGACTGATTGGCGGCTGGCGTTTGGTGACGTGTTGAACACGGCGCGTACACGGCTCACTGGCCTTGTCGCCATTAGGCATCTGGTACAAAGCCAAATGGTTCTCTTGGTTAAACAGTTCTCGTGCTCCAGGAGTAAAACCTTAACAAGAACAACAGCAGATAACGGCATTGGTCAAAGAGAGGCAGTGCTAGTTAAAGTTCTCTTTAAGATTACATGTATAAATAGAATGTTGGAACAATCAATTTGGAGGGTTTTTTTCTATATTTAATAAAATTACATGACCTAAGCCTCAAAATTAGCTAATTAGTGAGCAGTAGCTAGGTAACCAAAAAGGGGCAGTGGTAGTGGTAAAGGTGACTGATTATCGAAAGGTCATGAGTTCGATTCCCGGGCCTCAGCTATAGCAACGAGGTAAATGTAAGATGCTTTGGACAAGGGAGTCTTTCAAATGTGAGAAATGTAAACGTTTAATTAGCGTATTTACCTTTAGGACACCTGACTATTACAGCCATGTGTGTTTTTTAAAACATTCTATTATAAATGTAGTCTAACTCACATTTTCACTGCTATAATCGCTACACTTTGGGGAAAAGTGCTTGGATTTTAGAGCACGGATGTTTGAAATTTAATTTTTTTAGCCAAAGAGTATAAGTGATGTCAGGTACTAATTATATTTGAGAAGCTATAGAGTGCAGATGTGTTTTAGTTCATCCCAATTATGGTGCTCAGGGGTTTTGCACACAGGGACATTGTCATGCATGAGCGTTTGGGTAAATTAGTTCCAGTGAAGAGAAATTTTAATACTACAGCATATAGAGACATCCTAGACAACAGTGTTCACTTTTGTGGCAAAAGCTTAGAATAGACACACTTTTAGGTGAACTGTAAAACTTTTGATGATAGAGTTTATATACTAAAAATTGTAACAATAATAGACAGTGCAATAATACTTTAATTGGGTAAGATAATGTGACATTAACCTATGAGGCGAGACAACTCGCAGAGCCCCCAGGGAACATGCACAGGCAGCACAGCACCATGACTCTCCTGTAGCGCCAAGTTGGACAGGTGGTCTGAGAAGCGACAGAGCTGCTGCGTGACTGGAGCGTTGCACAGATTTAGCATGATATTCAGTCCCAGAGGCTTCAGAGAGGACAGGTGGCTCTGCCAGCCCGAGTCATCAAACTGAATACTGACAGGGTTCTGCTGGTCCTGAGACAGGCTCAGCATCTCCAGATGATAGTCACACACAAAGTCCTCTGCTTCACACGGATCATCGCCGACAATACACAGCTGGTGATGCACACAAACACGTACAGACAAAGAGTTTTATGCAGTATGGGATTATAAACAATACACTTTTTATTACATCATCACTTATGAAAGTATAGAAGAATTATATAAAAGCCTCCTGAGACCAGGCTCTATGACTTGTGTCCTCTGTAGTGGACAGTTTGCTTTCGTATATGATTTTTGAATGTTTTGAGCTATTCTATTAATTTCTGCTAATACAGTATTAGGCTTTCTACTAATACATTATGTCATTTGATTGGTTGGAATGCTGGAAATTAGTTCTTACACTGCATCAAAAATGGCCACCATAAGAAGAACTCATATTTTATGGAAATACTTCTCCTGCAATGCACTATATTATATATTTTTTTCAATCTCTCTCTCTCTCTCTCTCTCTATATATATATATATATATATTTATCTTATTTTTATATAGATCTATCAGTATTTTAGAGTACAACGCTTAATAAAAGTCCTGAAATGAAGGGATTATTAAATGTATTAATACCTGTGTGCTTGACTCCTCTCCTCCCTCGGTGTCATGGCTGAAGCTGACATTGGAGCCTGAGGGGTGTTTAGAGCGTGTGGTCTGAGGTTCTCGACGTGCACGATGTGTATCACAGGAACGGGCTGTATCATGTGACACCTCACTGGACTCCTGTTCATTAACTAGATGTAGGATAGGGTCCAAAGCATGAACACTAAGAAGAGCTTCACCTTCCTGAGCCTGTGGGGAAGACAGATTATACACCAGTAAAATATAATGAGTGGGAATCCTTGGCTCAGATTCAGGGTGCAAACAACTGGAACCCATTTCAGAATTTAAAAATAAACTCTTGTTGGATTTTGCCATATTTTTAACACTTTTGGATTGAAATTATGTTAAAAAATGCTACTTTTCACATCCTTATAAAAACTAGTTGATCTACGGACATCAACTTGACACCTGAACACAAGTCTGAATTTAACAAACTGTGACTGGTTGCTTTACATAGTATTAGATTAGATACATTAGATTACATTAGATTAGGTAGCTTTCTTGGCCAAAAAAAGCTGCTATAAATTTACATGAGACCAGAAACAACACAGCCATTAAAACCATTAAGTAGGTAGCCATTTTTGGGTTTTTAAACTAATATCCTTAATTACTAAATAAAAAAAATTAATAATGTTTCCCTGCACAATTACCTCATCTCTGTCATCCTCTCCTTCTGTACGACACAAGGAGTTAACAGATAGGTCGTCTCGGAGATTGTCCTGGCTGTCGTGGGGCGGCTCAACACGCCCGCTGAAGAATAGGACCGTCTCTGGACTAGGGTTGGGCCAGGAGAGTACACCCTGCTTATCCACACAGCAGAGGACCTGCCATGAAAACACACAAAGTGTTAATTTGTATCTAACTAAAAGCATTTTTTCCATCGAGAAGGTTGGCAGACTGAAATGCTCAAACTCACAATACAAATACATTTTGTTTCCTTTTTTATTAATGACACAATGATACACTGAGTGAAAGAGGATTTGATCCCCTGCTGATTTTGTCAGTCTATAATTTTAAGGATAGGTTTAACAGTGAGAAACAGAATTTACAAATGAACATGCAGAAAAACACATTTCGAAGTTATTAATTGATTTGCATTTTAATTTTAAGTGTTTGACCGCCTTCACAAAACAAGACTTACTCCTTGGGGGCAAAACCCTTGTTGGCAATCACAGAGGTCAGTCGTCTTTTTTGGTTGGTCAACAGGTTTGCACACATTACAGCAGGGATTTTGTTCCACTCCTCTTTGCAGATCCTTTACAAGTCATTACGCTTTAAAGGCTGACATTTGGCAACTGGAACCTTCAGCTCCTTCCACAGATTTTCTATAAGATTAAGGTCTGAAGACTGAAGTAACGGTTATTTTGTGTTTCTTTTATCTGCGAATAATCACACTAGCTGTTGTCACCATCCCACCAAGCTGCTTAGCGATGGTCTTGTAGCCCATTTCAACCTTGTGTAGGTCTTTATTCTTGTCCCTGGCATCTTTGGATAGTTCTTTGGTCTTGGCCATGGTGGAGAGTTTGGAATCTGACTGATAGCTTCTATGGACGGGTGTCTTTTATACTCTATTTAATAGTCCCTATTGAGAGAGTGTTATCTAAATTACTGGTATAAAAAGACACTTGAGAGCCAAAAATCTTGCTTATTGATGGGGGATCAAATACCCATTTTACTTATTAAATTGCAAATCAAGTTTTTTTTTAAAATTCTGAATGTTTTTGTTGTTATTCTGTTTCCCACTGTTAGAATTACCCTACCATTAAAATTAGAGATCATTTTTTGTCAGTGAGCAAATATACAAAATCAGCAGGGGATCAAATTAATTCTTTCCTCACTGTACACTGTTTGCACTGTATTTGACAATACAAATGGTTCTCAATTTACTATGTGGTTTTTGGCAACAAAAAACCAAACAAAAAAACCCTTAGGGTGTGTGACAGTAGGAGGCACTCACTGTGACTGAACCCAGATTACGCAGCAGACTCGAGGTAGAACACAATGTCTGAGATTCTCCTTTCAGAATACCCACAAAGTGTCTCCAAACACAGCACAGCATCTCCTACAGGCAAACACAGAGACACACACGGTTTTAGACCGGTTAGTAAGACTTGCAGTGAAGATCTAACAAGCTCATTTACTCCTTTTTTGAGTCAGTCCAAAAGCTCATTTAAATGTTGCATTTACCTGGTCATTAAAAAAATATCACCAAATTGGAAATAAGAAAATTTTTTTTAAGTTAAAGCTGAAGCAGAAGAACTTGCGTGAGCAAATTTGCTCAACACTATCTGTGGAACTTCTATTAATGGTAAATATATTAACGGAAAACAGGAGAGGTCATTATGGATTAACTGCGCTCTATATTTGTATGCGATTTTAGGTATGCGTTTTTACATGTATGTGTTTTGTGTGCATTTACTTTAAATTCCAAATTGGTGAAAAACCAACCTTTTTCTTTAGTTATCACCGACTGCACATTTTATCGGCGGTAAGTAATAGCTACATTTTTATCTGTCATTTTGAAAAAATTGATAAAATGTGGAAGCTCAGCTGGTTATGTGCCGGACTGCTGAAAGGAAGACTGTGGGTTTAAATCCCATGACCAGCAAACTGCTACTGTTGGGCCCCTGGGCAAGACCCGTAACCCTGAACCTACTGAGTTGAATTAATAATAGTGATAAATGTAAGACGTTCTGTATTTGATTCTAAGCTTAGGTTACTATTTCTGTGTCTGTGTGGGTTCCCTGTTTCCCTCCAAAAATGTGAATCTCCTACGCAAAATTCGCCACTAGGAGTAAGTGTGCAAATATGTGTTTTGTGCCCTGTGACAGACTGGCATTTAGTATCTTACCAGGATGACATAGCAAAAATGTTGTTTACTTTATTGTTACATGCTGCTGAAAATGAAAAGGATGCCATTTGCTGTAGTATCTTTTTACTGACTGCTCAATAACACCAGTTTTTAGAGAACTTAGATGACTTAAATAGAGAACAAATGCGCCTGAATGAAGTGTAGCGCTCACTATGTGAGCAGCAGCTTCCCCAAACCGAGCTCATGAGTATAAAACAATAACAGATTCTAAACAATTCAATATGGAAGTATATTCCGGACAATCTTCAAGCGGAATTGCAAATTGTCTTTGCAATTGGAGGTGCAAATTATCTACGTCTATATGCAAACTGACATATAGAAAACGCAAATAGAAATACAAGTTGAAATTCCTTTTGGAAATTGTCTGGAATAAACGTATATAGAGTTTGCACACAAACTAAGCTCAGAAATATGTTCTTAAGACGGTTACAGAACTCATGCAAAATGAACAAATGAAAACATATCACAAGACAGTATCATCACCAAACGCATAACTAACGAAAGATCCCAAACTAGTCACCCCTGCAAGTTTATCTATAATTTCATGCATTCATACCATCCCCAGAACTGATCGAGTAAAAGAAAGAACTGTCATGCGAAGAATCACATTAATCTACATTAACTCAAGGTAATGTGATGACTGGGAGCACTGCCATGCTGCCATCACATAAGAACAATACAAAAACATGTGGAATGCTCATGGGACTGGTGCAGTACCTGCAGCAGCCAAAATAAATCAACAAAACACACCATACCACACTTTAGCCTTTAGTATGACAAGATCATTTGAACAAGATGGAAAGGTAAACACTACACAAGCGTAAACAAACAAAAGAACAAAACAGCAACAAATACCAGTGTAAGATTACCATATTTTCCAGACAAGTTTTGAAGAAACCCAGGACACGCCAATCTAGATTTAATTGGAGAACCTGAATAAATACACAGCGTGTTGCCTCGATGTGCATGTAGTACTATTTTATTTCATTAAGTGTTGGCCTGTGTTCGGGTGTCCTTGGTCAGCATTTACTTTCTCCGGTGTGTCACAGACTAACCACATAGAAGATTATTGGCTTATACAAAATTATAAATTTAAGTATTTTCGCTTTAGACTACAAGGAGAAGTATATCATAGAAAAGTCCCCCAACTTCCTAAGATGCCCTAGTCTGTTTGTTATATGCAGCTAAAATTTTAGGTAAAAAAAAAAATCAAACATCTAATATCGTTTTGACTAATATATTAATATCAGACTTAATTTGGAATTAATTTGTTTATACCAATAAAATGTGTATGAGTAGACTTTTATTATGCTGGTAAAAACAGGTTAAACACCATTTTTTATTTTTTCCGTTATTACAGCACAATATTATTTCCTGAAGTAAAGCATTGCAGAATTTGCTTACCCGTCAGATCACTGTTGCTATAATAACATTAATCCCTGTTACTAAGAGCAAGAAAATATTTCTTTATTTTTCTATTAAAGACAACGTGCAACAATATGACTTGGTTTACATTTCTCACCCAAGTTGTGCTCGCTAAAAGACCACGAAGGCATTAAATTATTGCGATAAGATTATGTAACTCAACTGAATTCACCCCAAATGAAGAGATGTCATTCCGTTTAGAAAATATGGTAACCTAATAATCCTGTGTGTAAATAACATAAGCAGAGGCTGGATAAAGAATAAAAAAAAATACTGGTGGTGATGAAGATGGTCCTATCCATGACGAAGAAAAAAAAATGAGGGGAATAGGAGGAAGAGGAATACAGAGGATGTACCTGGGTGGACACCACTTCCGTGTAGCTGCTTAGTGTGTCCTCAGAGAACTTAGCCAGCTGAGACGAAAAAAAGGTGGTTTAAATCCAGCGTCTCGTTAGTTACCTCTGCTCTTGAAGAACAGGCTTGACCCATCCATGTGCTTGCCTAAGCTAAACTAATCAACTCACATGCAGCCTGGTTAAAACACATCCCACACACACATTATACAGGGGCTTTATTATCGGGAGACGGATAGTGAGACTTAGAGAAAGTGTTATAGAAAGAGTTACAGTGTATAGAAAGTGTTAAAGCCACTGGGAATCCGCTTCTCATTATTAGCCAAAATTTCTGTTGTCAACCTACTGCTGACTAGTAGGTTTTATAAACAATTCCCTTTCCCATCAGGCAGTTAAAGATATGAATACGGTTTAGCAATCTGCTTGTTATTCTTTCCCACAGCTTAGGGAGGTGTAATTACCATGTATTGGGTAATCATTTTTTAATGTAGTGAATAGGTGACACAATTATATAAAGACAATTGCAATCTTCTACCGGTTTCTATATTAGATATAAGGCATGCGTGTGAATAATTGAGCTGCGATTAGTGTGATTACAGGCTAAAGTGTAAGAACAGTAAACGTCCTACCGTATTGTTGTATTGTGATGCTATGCTGACTGAAGTAGCTGAAAGCATGCACAACCCTCAACCCTGTGCCCTGGAAGTTTCCTTAAACACTGTTCCTGCATGGCAATGCACATCTGTACAGAACCCTGACCTCATTTGGGTTCAACTGGAACATGGACTGAACCCCAAATCACCTTATCCAACACCCGATCTTATTAATTCTATTGTGAATAAATTAATTTAATTCCTTACAGTAATGCTGCAAAATTTAGTAAAGTATAGTTTAAAATATAGGGGTTAGTGGTAGCTGAGTGGTTAAGATGTCGGACTGTTAATAGAAAATCGGGGTTTGATTCCAAGCACCACCAAGCTGCCACTGCTGGGGCCCTGGACAAGGCCCTTAACCCCTAATGGCTTAGTTGTATGTGAGAGTCAGGTGTTCAAAAAACCAGCAATAATTCTACCATCTGCTTTTCATGCATCCTACCAATGTTCACAGCTTCAATGTTGTTTGTTACTAAAATTATGCTAATGCCAATCATTATAAATATATTATTATATAGTCTGAGGTTAAATGTTTAAATGCCCTTAAAAATCCTGTTCCAGATTACTTCTAAAACTTTTGCCGTATTATAACCTTTACTCTTTTGGGAGGGCTAAACTGTGGACTGTGGCTGTGGGGATTTTGTATTAAAGAGTGCAGGCAGGTATGTTGGGGAGGAGATTTGCAGTGCAGTCAGTGTTCTAGATTATCTTAAAGATGTTCAGTCAAGTTTTTTTGCTGAATCCATAACACAACATGTCTTCATGAAACTTTATCATGCTGGAATGGGTTTGGGTCTTTTTTTTTTTTTTTTACCGCTTCAACATACAAATATATTTCATTGCATGCATTTTACGCATTTGTGTATTTTAAATTTTTGAGGAAAACCCACATTAAGATGTAACGGTAGGGTGTTAACTTCTATTTGTGTGTATATATACACTGCTCAAAAAAATAAAGGGAACACTTAAACAACACAATGTAACTCCAAGTCAATCACACTTCTGTGAAATCAAACTGCCCACTTAGGAAGCAGCACTGATTGACAATCAATTTCACATGCTGTTGTGCAAATGGAATAGACAACAGGTGGAAATTATAGGCAATTAGCAAGACACCCCCAATAAAGGAGTGGTTCTGCAGGTGGGGACCACAGACCACTTCTCAGTTCCTATGCTTTCTGGCTGATGTTTTGGTCACTTTTGAATGCTGGCGGTGCTTTCACTCTAGTGGTAGCATGAGACGGAGTCTACAACCCACACAAGTGGCTCAGGTAGTGCAGCTCATCCAGGATGGCACATCAATGCGAGCTGTGGCAAGAAGGTTTGCTGTGTCTGTCAGCCTAGTGTCCAGAGCATGGAGGCGCTAACAGTCCGATAGGCCAGTACATCAGGAGACATGGAGAAGGCCGTAGGAGGGCAACAACCCAGCAGCCGGACCGCTACCTCCGCCTTTGTGCAAGGAGGAACAGGAGGAGCACTGCCAGAACCCCGCAAAATGAAAGCAGGTTTACACTGAGCACATGTGACAGACGTGACAGAGTCTGGAGATGCCGTGGAGAACGTGGTTTGGCAGTGGGTCAGTAATGGTGTGGGGGTGGCAATTCTTTGGAGGGCCGCACAGCCCTCCATGTGCTCGCCAGAGGTAGCCTGACTGCCATTAGGTACCGAGATGAGATCCTCAGACCCCTTGTGAGATGTCGGTGCAGTTGCCCCGGGTTCCTCCTAATGCAAGACAATGCTACACCTTATGTGGCTGGAGTGTGTCAGCAGTTCCTGCAAGATGAAGGCATTGATGCTATGGACTGACCCGCCCGTTCCCCATGCCTGAATCCAATTGACCACATCTGGGACACCATGTCTCGCTCCACCCACCAACGCCATGTTGCACCACATACTGTCCAGGAGTTGGCGGATGCTTTAGTCCAGGTCTGGGAGGAGATCCCTCAGGAGACCATCCGCCACCTCATCAGGAGCATGCCCAGGTGTTGTAGGGAGGTCATACAGGCACGTGGAGGCCACACACACTAACGAGCCTCATTTTGACTTGTTTTAAGGACATTACATCAAAGTTGGATCAGCCTGTAGTGTTTTTCCACTTCAGATTTGAGTGTGACTCCAAATCCAGACCTCCATGGGTTAATAAATTTGATTTTCATTGATAATTTTTGTGTGATTTTGTTGTTAGCACATTCAACTATGTAAAGAACAAAGTATTTAATAAGAATATTTCATTTATTCAGATCTAGGATGTGTTATTTTAGTGTTCCCTTTATTTTTTGAGCAGTGTATATATATCTCTGATATTGAGTAACACTGTAACAGTGACAGTATCATGGCTTTAAGGTGTCTAGTTGAGTTATTCGTATATAACAGTTATGAAGAGCTTACCAGGCCTGTTGGAGAGTTGCGGCTGAATTCTGCCAACACCCGTGCCTCTCCATAAGCAGTGACCAGGACCCACATGACAGGAAACAGCAGAGGTAGAATGGGCAGCACTCCCATCATCTACATACCACAGGAAGAGAGAGAGAAACAACAATCAACACACCGTCACATACTATCAGAATAAAGAAGCCCTATAGGACTACCTGAGAACAGGAGCTTTACCTGCAGTTGAAAGAAGTTGAACTGGCCTGGCGTTAGACCGGGAGTGCCGCAAAAATAGCGGACAGTATTCACAGTAAAAAATGCCACCTAGAGAAAAAAAAAAGGTATTTGTAGAACCATTTATATATAAAAATATTACACTAGATTTCTAGAAGACTTGATATGATATACCAGCACAGCAGGGCAGGCAAACTTCGCTATAAGAGACTGCACGGTGAAGCGCTCATTATCAAGAGCTGTGACTGGTCGAGACAGAGCGAAATCAAGACTGTTCCTGTAAAAGGAGAGATGAGGGGGCAGTAATGTCAGACAAGTCTGATGGTACATGCTGACTATATGCAGCAGGACTACATGCTTTCCTTAATAGTAACTTAGTGTTCAGCATGGAAAGTTCCTTCTAAATATTATCTAAAAGCAACCATACACCAAATTAGGCCTGTGTGAAAATAGTGATACAGCTAACTAAAATAAAAAAACTAGCTAATGCCTAAAAACATTAAAATATGCATGCGTATAACTACCAAAGTTTACCCATGCAATAAAAGACGTATTTTAGAAGCTGACTAATACTGGTTTATTGATGGGGAATACCTGATATTGTCAAGAATGGGTGTACGCACCACCCTGAAGAAGCGGTGCTGCTGGGGGCTGTGTGGCCCCTTTCTATTATTTCCTTGAGGGGAGGGTGGAGGGGAGAACGGTGGAAACAGATCTCCAGGCTCCAGGACAATGTGTTCATCATCCTAGTAGTGAAAATGTCAAGGTCAAAAAGAAAAAGAGAGACACACACAAAGAGAGAGAGAGTTAAAGGCATGTCCCTTAGATGAGGCATAGTGTTATGTCACGATATCAAACCACCTTAATAACAGAAGGTGATATACTAACACACATTAATCACCTTAATGCCTCTTAGAGAGACAAAGGATTCCTGGCCCGGCCTTAGAGCAATGACATCACCTTCTACCAACAGACTGACGGGTAGGTTAACTAACTGCTCGTCACGATAAGTCCAGTGCAGAGACCACGATGGCGAGGAAGGTGTGTATAAGTCAGGGTATCGAGACGAGGCCCATCTGATTGGCCGTCCCCCGCTCCCTTTCAAGTGATCTAGCAAGATTGGGTAGGAATGATGTAAAAGGTCAGTTATGTAAATAGTATACCCTATAATCTATTAATGACTTTCTAATATATATAAATTATAAATAAGACATCACCAATTTTACATAAAGCGTTCCTCACCATTCAGATCTGAAATGATGGATTTAAGTCGCCGAAGCATCTCGCTCTTCTCCAGTCTCTGCTGACGTCCAATGAGGATGAGGTTGAGCAGCAGCAGGAGAAAGAGCGCTCCAGCATTCACTAGTTCTATGCCTTCACTGATTAAACAGAGAAAAAGAAGTTATATATAATAACAAATCAGCAAATACATCCTTGCTCTCCTAAGACACAGTTATACCTTTCTCACAATGCAATTCATTTATTAAAGGTGCATTCAGACAACTAACTGTAGCCTGATAGCTCTGATTGCGTACGTCCCAGCCCTGCTGCAAAATGGCGTCCAAAAGAAATACTGTAACCATGACAATCCTTTGACTCCTGTAGTTGACTTTAGTGTGAAGACACAACACCCTGATATTAACTCAGGGTTTCGTTCTGTTTTTTTCCATCCTTTTTTTTTCGCAGTATGTGAACGTTGAAATGATGACAAATCATTTTCATTTACAGCATTTGGCAGACGTCCTTATCCAGAGCAACTTACATTTATCTCATTTATACAAGTGCGCAATTGGGGCTTGGGGTTAAGGGCCTTGCTCAGGGGCACAGCAGTGGTGGAGCTGGGAATCGAACCCACAATCTTCGGGTTGGCAGTCCAACACCTTAACCATGAGCCACCACTTCCCCACATATCTTGTCTGGTCCTACGCCTTCCGCTGAATATATAAATACATACAAATACATTTAGATTGCTTAACTTAGAGATTGCTACCGGGATGTGAAGATAATTTTAACCAGCATAAAAAAAAGGTTTCTGAAGACAAAATCTCGTATTACACTTTTACGACGTTATTATTATTTAATTCATGCGTGTTTACAAAAAGAAGAAAAATGTCCTGAACAACTACTACCAACACAAAAAGTAGCCTTTGTAATTTGTCCTAATTATTTTAGCAAAAACTGGAAAAAATTACAGATATAAATTAATAATCAGACAAAACTAAGTTACATTATATTTATATTCCAAAGCAACATGGAAACTCAGATCCAGTTGTGAACATCTGTAACGTATTCCTGTCCATTATTTCTAACACCCATGTAAGCGGACAGCTATTCAGAATTTAGTGTACTACTACGCACAAGTAAACATGTTTGTTTACAGTGAACACAATGCAAGCTTTCCTACATAAACTGGGGGCCCGTATTTATAGTCAAAATTTTCCCTCTTTATGGCTCTACATCCAGAAGCAGGTGGATTTGAGACACACTCTTAGCTTGACTTACCTGCCCTTTGGCTGCTTGCCATAGCAACACAGCAAACCCAGCACTACAATCAGTGTGAAAGCAGCTCCCGGCCAGTGGAAGCAGGAGTGACGGTCATTATGATGCAGGAAGCTCTTTGCCCACAGCTCCTGCATAAATCAAATATAGCTAAAACACTCTACATGTACGGAATACAAAATGATGTGAAATATACAAACGTGAACCAAAAATAAATTACCTTTATGGTTAATCGACGCTGGCCGAGCTTCTGATGCTGCTCCAGTAGGCTGGAGAGCTGATCCCGGAGCGTGCCTAAAGCTTGGGCCGTGGTCAGACCCAATGGAGTCACGCCTTCCTCCTTAAATACAGAGACAAAAAATTAAGCCATTAAATGCTTTATAATAACACTAACCCTCTTTCTGAACTGCTTATTGCATCACCGTTGTATTACAGGCAGTGATTATTAAAAGGTCTGATAATTAATCAATAGAGGCACTTTTAAAATCTCATATTTATGCACTAATGCAGTAAGTAATAGTGAGCCTCACATTACCATACATATCGCAATACAATGCACACAGCAACACATTTTGCAATACATAAAAAAAATTAAACATGTAAAACAAATAGCTAAAATGCGACAAATACTAACTCGGAGGCGCCCTTATTTTTTGCGCCATGCTACTTTCTGAGACATTGGTGGAGGAGGAAGTTGTTTGACAGGAACTATAGGGTTTAATTTAATACTGACTTATACGTAAACCAGTTAAAGTGTAATTTAAACATGTTTTGATATATTAGAGGGTTAAATTTCGAAACATCATCGCGAACAAAATATTGTAATAATAGCTGTGTTAATATTTTTTACACATAATATTTACATTTTCTGGCATTTTGCAGACGCCCTTATCCAGATTTCTCCCATCTATACAACCGAGTGATTGAGGGTTAAGGGCCTTGCTCAGGGGCCCAGCAGTGGTGGCTTGGTGTAGCTGGGAATCGAACCCACAATCCTTGGGTTGGTAGCTATTTCTATGTTTTACTTATTATATTATTATAACTCAATATTTTAACTTCTGCAAAAGGTGAATAATAAAGCCTACGTATCAATCAGTAAAATAAGTGCAGCTCTGTTAGAAAGACATTTTGAAAAGTTAAAGTGATTTCCTTCCTCATTTATTAATCATTTACAACATGCACGAGTGAATGATTGTTTGATTAATCGCTGATTAATCGTCTATTAAAATAATCGTTAGTTGCAGCCCTACTCTTGATTTATTAAAAATGAACTACAACTGAA
Source organism: Bagarius yarrelli (assembly GCA_005784505.1). Lineage (NCBI taxonomy): Eukaryota > Metazoa > Chordata > Actinopteri > Siluriformes > Sisoridae > Bagarius > Bagarius yarrelli. The sequence continues at coordinate 11,721,967 of VCAZ01000002.1, forward strand.
ATAAACAGTTGTGTATACGACCAGGATCTTCATGCATACTAAAGAAACTGATATAGAACACATCTGCTATAAAGACCGCACGCCGACTGATTTTGCAATTCAGCACTGCAAGTCTGCAAGTATATCCTATGTATTATTTACAATGCACCGAATTTCAATGCACACCTCAGGAATCAGTGCTGCACAGTATGTGCGTATCTGCAATAGTCACAATGCAGGATGTGCAACGTTAAGTGGGGATAGCTGATTGCACTACAGTTCAGAACACATGTGATCTTTAGTTTGGTATTTGCCCATGGTTTTAAGGTCTGTTACTGTATAAGAAGCAGTATTAAGAATTTAAGACGCAGTTTAAGGAAGTTTCAGACTGCAAGAAAGCTTTAACCAACTAACAACAAAGATAAAGACCATAAAGCGCAACATTAATTAATTTACAGTATTAATTTCTGCACTTCTGCATCTGCATTGTATCCAGAATCCCAGAGACATAAACACCATTTATTTCATTTACATCTTTCTTCTCTTCTATTTATCTTTGCATATAATTTGTGTATTAAATTTTACACAGATGAATTCTTTACAAATAGAAATTTAAGATATCTGGTCAAATTTGTTTATATTGCGGTATATATATCACAGAAAAAAAAATATTGCAATGTAATTTTTTTATCCAATATCGTACAGCCTTATCAGGATGTGTACTTTAATGTTTAACAAAACTAAACAACAAATAGATGCATTTGCTATTCATAAGAGACAGATAAACCTACACAGAGGAGCCACGTTTCAAATCTCATATTTATGCGCTAATGCAGAAAGTAAGTAATAGTTTCGGCAAGAACCTTATGATACGATACATATCGCAATACAATGCATACAGCAACACATTTTGCAAAACATAAAAAAAAAAATACAAATGTAAGTAGCTAAATAGCTAAAAATGCAACAAATACAAACTCGGAGGTTTATTTTTTTCGCCATGCTAGTTTCTGAGACACTGGTGGAGGAGGAAGTTGTTTGACACGAACTATAGGGTTTAATTTAATACTGAATTATGTGTATTTCAGTTTAAAGTGTAAAGTAAACATGTTTTTTTCCCACAGTATCTTCTTGAGCCCCTTTGTAATCTTACTCCCTCTTGAGTATTCGCCAGGCTCAGACTGAAGCCAAAGCACAAGCATCTATAAATAAACCCAGCAGTTTCCCACAGCAGCTGGATAGAGACGGAGTTAAATTCCCCTATACTGAAGCACCGGGTGCAAACATCTGCAAGTTCAATGCCTGTCTAGTATCTGTACACGCTTGCTCTTTCTTTAGTTGAATCCGAGTATGAACACATTATAATTAACAATTTTACATAGTATACTACTCCGGGTGACGGTTGTGAGTATTTGAAAGGCAGGATAACACTAACTAAAACAGTTTTTTCTACAGGATGTCTGCATGCTGTCAGTTTTAACCCACCACTTACTCACATCATCTTTCCAGAATTGAGCTGAATCTTATAGGATCATGGCCAAGTCTGTGGGTTAGGCTGTTTATCCTAAGTAAGTGCACTTAGGTCAGGACAACCTGCTCGATATAGTGTGTGGTAGTTTCAGCATCCAGATTGCAAGCTCCAGGTCCCTGTCTCTGTCCCGAATGACGAGCGGGATGTGCAGAATGCCAAAACCTTCCTGGCTTTTTAGCATTAACCACTGACTTGACTTTGCAGTGGTGTGGGGTAATAATAACTGTGTTGTGTTGTTGGTAGTGAAACTGCCACCGCTTGATACGGTCTGGACACCTTGCGCGCTAATCAATTTAAAAAGAGATGCACTGTCTGCAAAAAAAGAGAGGCTTGGACAGCTCTCTGCATAGAAAACATTCAGCTAGTGTAGCGTTTTGCTGTCTCAGCGGCGGCGCTGTGAGCCGGAAAGCAAAGCAGGGACAGACAGCATCCTCAGTGACCCCTGAGTCCCAGACACAGCTTCAGCAAGCATCAGTCATGCAGGACCTCAGCATTAGGACCAACATTTTAGCGTAGAAAATGTTTATCGTTGCCTCACAGTGCAGAACACTTTTCAACCGTACTGTTTTCCCCATGATTCTCCCGTATTTTACTATTCTATCCTGCTATTATCCCGTTTATATAAATCTCACTAGGTGTAATTGATATGTTTGCTAATTTTGCATGAAGTCATTCAGTCAAACGGCACAAGCCAATACAACAAGAAGAAGAAGGAAAAGAATAGTAGTCGGAGAAGTAACACAGCATCCCGAGGATGTAGGAACACGAGGAAGCGGTTTGGGAGCGGTTGGATTTCCCTTATTTTAGAATCAGAATGTTGACGGTCGTGCAGTAAAGGCTGTGGATTATTGTGCAGGAAGTACACTCAAGCTCTGAAACTTCAACTGATCGGCTCAATGAGCTGCTTTGTACAGCAGCGAAGAGATTAATAAATGCAAATCTGGATGCAAATCAGTGACGTGTCTTCGTCCCCCAGAGTAAAGCGTCTCAGAAACTCACCTGCATCTTATTGTGCAGCTCCATGACGACCCGTCTTCTCTCACCATGCTCCGCAAGGAGACGCGGCGCTGGTCGCCAGGGCCGACTCCCTTCCTGGCGCAGGTAAACACGTCCACCGGCCGCGGAACACTACTCCCGACAGTACTGCCAGTGTGAGAGGAGAAACAGCAACCTCGCTCTGAGAGAGAGAAGGTCAACAGCTGCTGATTCTGCCTCCACTACAGCGTTTTATAATGAGCCAGAGTTATTCTCCAGAGCTGATACCGCTAACCTGAGGGAAGGAAAACAAAATGACATCAGCTATATTACATACAGTCCGGGGAATCCAAACTAATTAAAAATCTTTTAAAATGCTCATTGTTTGAAAAACTTATAAATGCTTAGGATTTGCGACTAAAGACTTCACAAAGCAACTAATTCCAAATTAACGAGTTTTTACATTTACATCCAAAGCAACTTACATTTATCTCCTTTATACATCTGAGCAATTGGGGGTTAAAGGCCTTGCTCAGGGGCCCAACAGTGGCAACCTGGTGGTGCTGGGAATCAAACCCGGATCTTCCAATTAGCTGTCCAACAGCGTTACCACTTATTCAATTTAACATGTGAACACAATGATTGGAAAAGTGGTGGCTTAATGGTTAAGGTGATGGACTGCAAATCAGAAGGTTAGCCATCACACGATCTGGACATCATCAGCAGATAAAGATAACCATCTTTGCTTAGCTTTGATTTTTAGGATTATTAACTTCGTACTAAATATTCAGATTAAAGCTGACCCGCATTATTAGTAGGTCAATACATTGCAATACTTCCAAAAATTAAACTGTAAAACAAACAGCTAAAAATACGACAAATACAAAGCCGAGGTTGCCCTTATTTTTTTCCGCCTTGCTTGCTTCTGAGACAATGATGGTATATGTTAACTACAGGAGCAGAGGAGGAAGTCATTTAACACATACTGAGGGGTTTAATTAAATATTAAGGTAAATGTAAATCAGCTGTAATCTTAATTATAATACATATCGATACTAGAGGTTAGAATATCGATACAGTACCGGGAAAAATCTTGCGATACTTAGCTTAAGCAATATTTTTATACAGGCCTGATCTCTAGGGTTAAATTAACCTTATTCTGTTGCTGCAAATAAAATGATGAGACCTGGAGATAAAAAATGATACCTGGTGATCCATTATACAAACTTTTCTCTCACAGTTATAGTGTGCAATTAATCCAAACTCGACTTGAATGTGTGTCTCAAAAACTGGTATTCATTTTTTGTCACATTTTTTGTCACTCAATGTTTTGCAGGTCAATAACTGAGCATTAATGAGAATAATTCTCCACCCCCCACTGTCGTTTAAAGACAGCGTGCCAAGTGGCCGTCACATCCCATCACATTACATCACATCAGCAGGAGTCAAACTTTTGTTTATCAAGTGAGATATTCATTATGTTAATAAAGGTTCCGTGCTTAACATTACTGAGTTTTTTCCTGTTTTGTTGCCAATTGTTGCTTATTTAAATGTGCAAGTCACAGTCATATTGGAGCATATGTCTGGAACAGACATATTTATTTATTTATTTTGTTACTTTGTCAGCTCCTCTCAGACTGCAGACTTAGTTCCCTTGAGTTTTGGGGCCAGCACAGTACTTTTTTGGTAGAAAAGCGCAGCTCAGTTCTTGACTAGGCTTCGGCACCAGTGCAAAAGTGGCTTCAGAAGGTTTCCTCCTTCAGTCCAAAGATCTACATTATAAGCAGACTGATATCAGCTAAGTGTGTGTGATTTTGCCCCATTCATAAGTGTCATAAGACCATTGGAACACACTATACTGAAATACTAAACAATTACCCAAACTGTAAGCTATTACCAATTAAACCGTCCATCCATCTATCCATTCATCCATTTACAGTATTTGGCAGACGCCCTTATCCAGACTGACAAGTGACTTACATTTATCTTTTTAATACAACTGAGCAATTAAGGGTTAAGGTCCTTGCTCAGGGGCCCAGCTTAGTGAGGCTGGGGATCGAACCCACAATCTTTATCCCAGGGGAGTCTCTGGACCAAATACCAGCACAGGGTACACAGACCTGATCATTTAAAGACGTCAGAACTTCAGACTTTCAGCAGAAAACTAAAGAGAGCATCTGATTGACATGTAAAGCCACCAATCACAGTTCGTTTTGTGTTTTAACATGTGTCATGTCATATGTATGTACTTGTACTTGGAAAATCAAGTATTTACCAGGGGAAAATAAAGGGTCATAAAGGGTTTGGTTTCCAGAGGGACTGTAAAAAACACAACACACATCTACCAGAAATCCGGCAGAACCCAACCAATCAGATAACAACTTCAACTTCCAGTTTTGTGTGCCATTAAAACCACACCAACAGTTATTGTTAAATGACATTGTATTATTTTACATTAGATGAACTTGACAAAAGGTAGTGTGTATAAACACAGACAAACTGAATTCTTCCGCATGCACTCGGCTCCCCACACACACACACACACACACACACACACACACACACACACACACTCCCAACCAACATGTCTGAACTTGCTACAAAACTAAATGCCTAAAAAACACTCTGCACGACATCTGGCCAGCTGTTGCACCTCAGAGACACAGTAAGTTAACTGTTTACCAGCCACTGAATACTGAGCAGCTTCGAGGCAACATTTAGCACTTCACTAGCTGAACAGCTAACTAGCTAACGCTGGGTTATATCTACATATGTTTAATGTTTAAAACCTACACTTACAAAATATAAAAGCTTTTTAATTCGTACCTTAAATGTCACAAATATTCACTTTATATCGCTGGTCACTCAGTTTCTTAGTATTACTGACCTGCACCTTTGCCAAATCCCAAATTATCCTCTATTCACTATGTAGTGCACATCATATACATTATACGTTAAACAATAAAGTGACCTTTAGTTGTTAATGAGGCGACGTTTGAAACACGTCCCACCAGAAGCGAGCAGTCAGTTTCCAGCTGCGGGGTTTAATACTGTAAACTAATAACTGATGCTGTGATGGCAATGAGCGAAAAAAACTTCTTTAAATAAGGTTTAACTTACAAAATAAGGTAGTTACATTTTAAATAAATCTTCGCATCATCCGCCAGTCTCAGAGCTGGAAAAATGCCGTGTATCTGTCCGCGAAACCTTCTACTCCACTCCCTCAAACGGCCATGTTGCCTATTCCAAAGGGCTTCACTGTTTTTCCGTGCGTAAACTGGCGTAACAAACGGAGCAGAAGCCTCATTGGCTATGTTCAATGGAAAGGCGGGACTTTGATGGTGTTTTCTATTTTGATTGGACAGACGTAGATTTTTAGCGACGTCACGTACAGTTGCGGTGGATGTATGTTGGATTATTGGAGGTGATTGGTTATAATGGTGTAATAACAGCAGTTAGGACAGTAGTCCCGGCTAAAAGGTTAATATTAATCCGCTCATTCAATAACTTGTATGGCGGACGCGTCATATGCATACATATAAATGTACAAACGTTCATATAATAATGTTTTTTATTAAATAACGTCTTATTTAAAAGCGTATTTAAAATCAATATTCACTTTTACATTTAGAAATAGCTTTAAACCTGTTTTAAGTAGATTTTCCAACATTTTAATAAACAAAACTCAGTTTATAAATGATACTAGGAACTACATTTTCTTGAATACAGTTATTTTTAATTACTCTAAACAGATAAAAGTATTGTGTGTCATTGTTTAATAAATAACTACATAATTAGGTTTGATAAACGATAGGAGAAGAAATGAAAAGAAAAATATATAATACTAATCAGCTTTAGGGTGGACACATACTGTATGTCTGGATGTACATGGTATGATTATTTAATTAGAAAATCTCTTAAACATGCTTAAATTTAACATAACATTTTACATATAACTTTTTTTTAAATATATAATTAAAACAAAGACTGGCACATTTTATATATGGGCTATACACTCATGAACATTCATTAAATACATTATCATTTTTGACAATAAAAAATCAGACAACACTTTTACGATAAAGAAGAGAAAAAAAAATGAAGGGCTTAATGTATTTAGATATTATTTGTAGAGAAATAAACTATTGTGCAAGTTCTCTCGATATTAATTCCATGTAAATCTTAGTGATAGCTTCACAAGTTCTTCCTCAGCAGGAACCAAACTGCTTGCTGGTGACTTGTTCAGTTTGCGGAATGATGTAGTGCCTACTGTGCATGTGTGGCATTCCTGGTAGACGGTTTTACTAGTTCCATGATAATAGAAATAATATGACAAAGCTCCCTCGCCTGAAGAGAATGGAAAACAAATTAGTAACAAAACGTAAACATCTTTTTCCAAAAAAAAGTATGCATAATGCGCCAATTTCAAATTTCTACCTGTTTGAGATAAATAGCAATGGTGTTAACATGAGATGGGTTGCCAAAGTTGATCTCTACTGCTGGCCCTTTCTCTTTCTTGGGACTGAGAGAGCGTAAGGCCTGGACCTCCCCTAGTGAAATTGTTAAGGCTGAAGTCTAGACATAAAACAGGGAAAAATGATAACTCATTCATAAATAAGAGGTTTTGTTAGAAATAATCAAATTTCAAAGTTGGATTGTTGGTTCACTCTGTGGTCAAAAGTTTATGGACACCTTACCAGCACACCCATGGTGTCTTCCCTAAACTGTTGTCACAAAGTTGAAAGCACACACTTGTCTAGTATGTCTCAGTATGATGTAGCATTAAGATTTATTTTCACACGAACTAAAAGGCTTAAACAATGTTCTAGTATGACAACTGTAAAGGTGAAGGAAAGTTAAACGTTTAGGTATCTACAGTATATAAACACTATTTGTCCCTCAGTAAGGTGAAAGACAAGACTGTTTATGTAATATGTAAGTATATTAAGTATAAGTATATTCAATTCATTGTGTGTAAGTTACATGTACAGAGCCAATGAAATGCATTTTTCGCATATCCCATCTTGGTAAGTTGGGGTCAGAGCGCAGGGTCAGCTATGATACAGCGCCCCTGGAGCAGGAGGGGTTAAGGGTCTTGCTCAAGGACCCAACAGTGGTTGACTTGCCGGAGGTGGGGCTTGAACCCAGGTGTTTCTGGTCTTCAGATTAACAACTCAGCACCTTAAACCATTTGAGCCACCCTGTTTACCCCCTGTACTTAGTACAGGGGGTAACTTAGTACCCTGTTACTTCCTGTAACTTATGACCAGGAAGAGAAAGTGGGTGGCAAGTGATTCTAAGATAATGAAGCACCTCACATTGTCGGATGACACCAGAAAGAAGTAACTAGTAACTGTAACTAATTACTTTTAGTAACATTAAGTAACATTCCCAACACTGGTCAGGTGTTCCAATACTTTTGACCAAATTGTGTATTTCTAACCTGTGTTTGTGGGTGAAGAACGGTGATGCTCTTGTGGTTGACTGCCACCAGACAGGGCGATGGACAATCTTTGTGACTGACAGACTGAGCCATAAAAATGTTTGAGCCAAAGACAGGCAGTGAACTGAGAGTCTCTAAAAACAGAACGGAAAAAAAAAGAGAATAAATTAATGAACGCAGATCATGATTTTGGGTGTTCTTTTTAAAAATCCTGATCATAAAAAAATACTGTCCGAAAATATCGGACCGAAAATGCTTTATGATGCTGTAGCTATGATGGAGTTGCTTTTTGCGAAAGTTGTATTCTTTTAACCAACTTGTAACAACTAGGGTTGAAAAGAGGCGTAACATTTTTGCTATATTTCCGTAACTTTGGAAAACTTGGAAATATTTCTAATTGGAAACTTCACAGAAATTTATTATTATTTTTAAAAAAATAGGAAATTTTATATTTTTTTTAAAAACTGTATATAAAAACAAAACTGAAAATCTTTTTGTAATAAGATTAACATGTAAGGAAACTAATACACAACAAAATACAATTTTTGACCTTTGGGAATTTTCCCCTCAATAAACTAAGAAGCAGTGTGTATGAGGAAAGGTTTTTTTTAGACTTAGACTTGTTTCGTATGTTCGCTCAGTGAGTGTATTTGTTTTTCCAATGGTATAATCTTCCACAAACACGGCTAGAGAAGCTTTTAAATATCAATATAAGTAATACTTATAAAATTAGCATAAATAAGTATATTCAATTCATTGTGCAAGGTACGTGTACAGAGCCAATGAAATGCATTTTTCGCATATCCCATCTTAGTAAGTTGGGGATCAGAGCGCAGGGTCAGCTATGATGCAGCGCCCCTGGAGCAGGGGGGGTTGGGGGTCTTGCTCAAGGACCCAACAGTGGTTGACTTGCCGGAGGTGGGGCTTGAGCCCAGGTGTTACTGGTCTTCAGATTAACAACGCAGCACCTTAACCATTTGAGCCACCCTGCCCCCTATCCACCCTGCCCCTATGCTAACCGAGATCGACATTTTTGACATTATTTTGTGCAAAATTCAAGAAATTATAGGTGAGAAATGCAGATTACTGAGTATTTATTTGTCTGGGATGACATGTTAACCTCCTATTAGGGAAGGCGTCAAGGTGTGGGGGGTGTTGTGCCTTCATACGGTTTTTAATTCATTTAATATACATCAAGAATAATTAAAATACATTAAACATTGAACATTTTATATATTTTTATTTATTTAAAAAATAAGAAACTACAGTTTAGAATTTATTTATTTAAAAATAAAAATAAACCTGTTTCTCTGATTGGTTGGATTGCGTCTCATGGGTCATCACGTCTTTAGCATATTGATGTGTAAGTTATATGTTAGTTTATTTTGCATAGGCTTAAATGTAACTCGTAGCTATTAGAATGTTATCACAGTGTATAACTTGATCTGTTTTTGTATTTGCAGCAACATAATCATGGGGATATTGATCAGTTTCTGATATTCTAGTTCACTTTAGGGAAAATAAGTCTGTCCCAGTTGCATGAGTGTGTGCTTGCACTGTATTGGTTGTTTTTTTGCAAGCTCTTGTTGCTGATTGTGTGCTCTATCACTAGACACTGGGATGGTTATGGTGTGGCCTCGGCTCTGTTATCGGTTGTAATGTAAGTTGAGTAGGATTTAGACCAACAGACTTCCACTTCAATATATAAATTATTAAAAGACATGATAATAAAAGCTCACTCACTGATGAAGCGTATTTTAGCTTCAGCACTCTTGGTGTTTGCAATGAGAGAAAATTGTGTCAGTGCAGCACTTTGTAGATTTTGGTCATTGGCACTGATTCCACCCATTCGAGGAAAATACTGCTTGAGCTCTTGCCTAAGTGGGTCGGAAAAAAAGCTTTTATTTTTGGGATACACTAAAATATTTAATAAGCAACACTGTTTCCATGACTGGAACTTACGCTGTAGGCTGCTGGTTGAATCCCAGAGCCAGATGCTGAAGTGCAGCCAACTCTGCCACCATCTGCTGAAGTGTGGAACTGTTACCAGGCAGGAGGAACTTTCCACTTAGATAATCAGCCAGGATCTAAAAGATAGGAGCAGCTCAGTTATCTGTGTGTCAACAGGACCCCATCAGTTAATCATGATAAAAATAAAATAAAAATTTTGTTTCCCTTTTTATTTATACAACAGTAACTGAGGTTTGCTCGAAAGGTGCTGATTCATTTTCGAATAGGTGCTTTACACTTTTTTCTATAAAACAAATGAATCTATTAAAATAAATACACATTTCTTTAAGGAAATTTAGTGAATTTAGTGCCATATTGAGCGTTTAAAGTTGGAGACTACATGTCAAGAGAAAGACCAGCTCAGTGATCTTTCTGTCATCATAATGACAGCTTTAATCACCTCTTCATTTCCCTTGTTTAAAAAAGATTTTTTTACAATATGTTACTAAGTTTGCAGCAATTGCAGCAGACGGTATAAATAACATTACTCTGGGGGTTATGGTGAACCTGAAGTCTATCCCTGAGGTGGGGGACACCAGTGACAGATTGCCAACCCATATCAGAGGTCTAACACATGCACTCACACACCCATTCTCACACTATGGACAATTCAGAGACATGTCTTTTACATGGTAGGAAACTGCAGCATGTGAAGAAAAACCCCTAAAGCAAAGGCAGAAATTGCAATTCTACAATCCCTACACACACAATTTGTATTTAAAATTTCTGTGGATAATTTGACTCTTGTTATTTAACAGAAGGAATAAATAATACACAGTAAATATGGCTGAGAATGTGACAATACCAGATAGTAATGAAACTGGACAAAGAGGTCATTCTCAAAGTGCAGAGGGTGTTTCCAGATAAGACGATGGAAGGAAAGTGAGATCGAGCCGTCATCCAGCAGGAAGTCGAGCACGTACTCGTCTGCATGAATGGGACGTACTTGTCCATCTAAAAGGAGACGACACATGGTGTCAATATCAACAAGAATGAAAATCCTTAATGGAAAGATTTCACACAGAGAGTTGCAGTGATGGGATGCGGTATCTGTGCACTTTCCGTAGAGTGATTGTAAGGTCAGGGCGGCCGGGTAATACGCTCGTGTGACTCAAATGTAAGTATTCGAGAAGCAGAACAAAAATAAGTTTGAGAAATAAAAGAGAGGTGGCTATTTTACCTTGTCTACGGGTGGCAAAGAGGGAAAACTCGTTCACCTCTGCTGGATTTCTCACACCCATGTCAGTACAAATGTCCATCACAACCTCATTCGCCACCTAAATGCACAAACACACACAACATCATGCACCCAATTATCATCACTGCTTCAAATACAACTTTTAATTCATATGTGTTTCATTTCTTACACTGAAGCTGCGAACTCTGTACGGAAACTCTGTTCCACCCGGGAACAGGATCGGCATCTTCCGAGTGCTTCGACCCGTCTAGAAAACAGACGTACACATATACAGTACAGCGATTCCTGCTTTTTAATTACTGTGAGGTATGATGTAATTCCATGTTGTCTTTAGTATTAGTTAAGAGAAGTTCACCTTTATAATCCTAAGTGTAATGTGTAATAACCTGGAAAAACCTTTTTACATGGTCAGAATGGGACATTTATTGAATACAGATTTCTGTCTTAAACAGTTTTATTTACTTTTGAATGCATCTTAGTCAAAAGAAACCATGTTTTAATTAGCGTTTATTATAAAGTCATCTTACCACCAGAAGAAAAAAGGGAAAAGACATTTTCATCAAAATCCCATCACCACATCGATGATTAAAACAACTTTTTACTGATTGACGTACAATTAAAGGTGTAATATGCAGTACTTTCTTACTAGTACAAATAATATATAAAGATATGTAGACAGGGAAAAAATGGACACAAGTTGATCAAGTGACCAGAAAAAGTTGCCCTGTGGTCCAGAAGGCTTGATTGTGATTGGATGTGCCTTATGATTGTCATTTTTAAAGATACTCCCCAACACCCCTCTCACTCTGCCCCGTTCTCAGTCTTAAATCAGCCAGTAATCAGTTCAGCACGGATTTTCTCCTGTGAGCAAAACAGAAATCACTCTGAAGAACACAAAACAATAAAAGCAGAAGAAACACCGCAAACATGCTTTATTAATGCAGAGAATTATTAATTCATGCAAAATTACCAGTAAACTTAACCGATATAAAGCGTTGATTTGTTTGACTGGTCAGTGTTATATTACAATAAGTGGATTTCTTTTTTTTTTTTAATCACAAAGAAGAAAAAGAAAAAGGCTTAAGGAAGTCCTCATAAATCATTTTAAGCTTTTCAAGCAGTTAGTGTTAGTTGATGGAAGCTCACTGTAATCACCCTAGGAGTCATGTGTGATGGCGAAAGCTAACTCTAGTTTGAACCCTTGGTCATGGACGTGAAGAGTGGCAAGTTGAAAAATAATTACCCTTATTTTAGGACACATTTTTCACAAATCTTAGTTAAACGCCCTTTTTTCATGGTAACAGTGTTAACATAAAACGTGAAAAGTGTTTATATTCATGTCTACTAGTGGCAGCTGGTGCTGAAAAAATTTTGGGTTGGCACAAACAAAAGAAAAAATCAAACTGTTAATAATGCAGGACTGTAAATCGATGATGGTGATGATGTATAATTACTGATAGCTAAAACACTAAAGTCATTAAGAAAGAATATGACAAATGAACCATGAATCAGTTAATTTAAGTGAATGTGGGTTAATATCAGTAATAAAGTATTAAAGGTAATCGTCGGATTTGGCCCTAAAGACTGTAACACTAATGTTCAAGTGTCTGAACACATAAGGCCAAAAATATGAAAACAATATGGATTTGCTAACAAAAAAAACTTGAAGGGTTCAGGGGAACGAAGCAATGCACCAAGTCAAGAATATAAAACAAGTCACTTAGAGCTTGTTGTCAAATCACATGCTTAATGAAACGTTTACAGACTACAACACACACTCGTTCGTCTGGCAGCTCACACACATAATACAACAAATAAAATACAGTTTTTATATTTTTTTAATATGACAAAAAGTGTAATAGTATGACTAAATGGTCTTATTTTGTTTTAAATTCTTTTGGGGAACGGAGCGGAGGCACCTTAGCTACCATTTACACTAGCTCCTTTTCTTAACAAGATTTAAAAAGTAGTGTTTTGCTGAAATAAATTATTTTCCCAAAATTCGAGCTGATAAGAGTAAAAAAATCTGCCACAGCAACATCCAATAGGTTTCCCAGACCGCCTCACGTACAGTATATTAATCAGACGTGATAATAAGATTGGGTAATTTCGACTTACCAAAATGGCTTCCATTTCCACATGAGAAGGAATATATCGGCGTCCTCCATGCGTGAGTGAGTGTTTGAGATTATCCATACATGTTTGAGCCTTCTCTAAACACACACACAGAAAAACACACACACACACACAGGTCTATCACAGCTTCCTCACCCAACTCATTTCAACGGGATTATACTGATACTTAGTAGTGTTTAAACACTGGATTAATATTTTAGTAATATTGTAATCTAATTAATATATTACTTAAATTAATATTTTAATAAAAATGTATTAATATATTCTCAACAACAATATTCGACATCGTTTATTATTATTATTTATTTAGTTATTTTATTTACCCGCATCTGTTTAGTTGTTCCTATAAATTCAGCACTGAATTTTCTTGTCATGTCACACTATACAGTAGTGTTTATTGGCTCATTTAAAAGTCCAAACTTAAACTTTAATTAGTAGAATTAGTAGTGTTTTATTAAGTATTTTTTTAGAGGCAAGATTTTTGTGTTAAAATAAGGTTTATTTGTTTTTCTTTTTAATTGTCCCTTATTTTTAAAGCAAACACTGATATTAAAACTTTATTTGCTCTTTAACACATCACAAGTGATTCTTTATTGCATCTAACATTTCAAGCTGCTATCTTCACCCTCTAAAAAAAATCGGTAGACGTTTTTCCAAACAGGAAACTGAAAGCCAACAACGCCCTGACAAATTTTATATCAGACTCGCCATCATAAACTGATTCATTTGTTTACATTGTTTGATCATACATCCATGTCCTTCTACTCAAGGGAACTGAGTGTGTGGGTTCTGATGAAAAGTCTGAAATGAACACCGTACCTCGGTAAGGATGGTTAGAATCTTGACTGCAGCTCTGTAGATGTCGTGCGACGTACGGCAGGATGGTCAAAGAACAGGGGAAGAAGCCAGTGATCAGGTTCCACAGAAGCCAGCCGCGGGCACAGCTCTCTCTGTGTAGATCCAGAACAAAAGTCAGTTCTCTGGTCTGAAGTTCTACATATTTGATCTTTAAACTTTTATGATCTTCATGCAAAATAACAGAAATTGCACAAACTACCGGTGTACTTTGATATGTTACAAAAAGTAAAAGCAATTTTTACTTTATTTCACTATTTTATTGCATACCAAACACCCAGAAACAATCACCATCATTTTTTTTCAGAAAATCTGCCAGGAAATCATTCATTTATTCATCTTCTATACCCGCCACACACACACACACACACACTTACACTCAGTCTTATGGGCCAATTTAGAATCACCAATCAACCTAACATACATGTTTGTGAGAGCTCTGAAGGCCCCTGCCCAGGAACCGAACCCTTCTTGCCATGAGGCAACAGTGCTAACCAGTAACCAATCGTGCTGCTGCGGTGAAATCAGAAATTTTAAATTGCAACAATCGCAAAAAGGGAAATATAAGTCAAATCGTGGTAGTGTGGTGGGGAAGTGGTAATGCAGTGGTTAAGGTTCCTATTCTGACACAACATCTAAAAAAGGTTCATGCAGGTACCACCTAGGAACTGGTCTATAAATGTGGCTGAAGTTTAAACTAAAAAAATTCTCTCCATTCTCCACTGATGACATTCCTTTTCCTCCTCAGACTTCTTGAATAACTGATAACCAACCCCTAAGATACACAGCATATACTGTACATTCATGCGCACAGACTTTCACTTACTTGCGTGGATTGTTGGAGGTCTGTTTGATGATCTGGCAGTAGATCTCATCCCGGAGGAACTCCTTCTCTTTCCCAAGCTGAAGGATCACATCACATCACACAGTCAGTGAAGAAACTTTCTGACTGAATTTATAAGCACGCCATACAAATGATTTATAAGCTTAATAAAAATACAATAGGAGGTCACCTGTAAAATAAAATTGGCACACTGTCCTTCTGTCTGGTCTTTCTTGAAGGGCTGGTCTGTCATAAACTGCATCACATCTGCACACCAGGAAGCAGGGTTAAAGTAAGTATGTTTATTTGTGTGTGTGTGTGTGTGTGTGTTTGTGTGTGATCACTCACGCATGAAAGACTGAACACCCAGAACACTGAGCTCATTGTCTGAAAACAGGATCAGAGACTCAGTGATAGGTTCCTGAAAGAAAAAGAGTAAATTACATTTTGTTTATTGTTGTAGATTGTATTATTACAGTAGTACAACACAACACATTTTAGTATATCTTCTCAAAAGACAATACTATAGAAGTGAAACTTGGATATATTTTAGAGTAGTCAATGTGCAGCTTGTATAACAGTATAGATTTACTGCCCTCTGAAAATAACACAACATACAACCAGTATTGTCAATATTGCTGGCAACAAAAGTGAGTACACCCTAAGTGATAACAATTGTACATCATTTAACCATGCACACATGTCCTAATCATCATGTTCATGTGTATGTTAAGATAAGACTATACGAATTTGTGTACCTAAGTAACTGAGTTACAGTACACTGGCCAGGGTTATACAAAGGTTTTTTTTATATATATATATATATTATATAATATATATCTATATATATATACTCATTTTTTTTTTACATGAAAATCATACATACCGCCTTGTATTCCACCATTTGTTGAAGCTCTTTGACTCCAGCAGGTTGACCTGTCTGATTTGACCTGACAAATGGACAGATGTACTGTACTTAAATCTTATTCATATATTAATGTAGCTCGTGTGATGTGGTTTTCAGATTTATACCACAGAACATATAAGATACTACATGTAATTTTAACGAAGATTCATACGGTCCATTTTTTTAAACTTGTTGCTTGATTTAGATTTAACCCCTTTTCACCAACGTTCTACAACAATAACTGTAACTGTACACCGAGGGGCGAAATGTAAGTTAATTTACATTAAAGATAAATTTAGCCTAAACTCACAAGTTGTCAAGACAATTTAGTAATATTTTATTTTACCTTTTAAAATGTTAGTTCATTAAATTGGCACCATAGAAAAATAACCAAAACTGTTAACGCGTTTATACGTAGTTTATAATACAATAATTATAGTTGTTAACTGATAAAAATTTAAACACATATTATTTTACACACATATTTTGGGCCATTTTGCTTTTAAAAATATAGATAAAATGGAGGAGAGAAAGGGGATAGGACCTGAGCTGGAATCGAACCCGGGTTGCCGGAGCGCAACAGTGCATGTGAGTGCATGTGAGCATGGTTTAAAGCGCTGGCATTCACATGCATCGTTGCGCTCTGGTAACCTAGGTTCGATTCTGACTCAGGTCGTGATTTTTGCGACTGCAGTGTCCTAAAAACATAGCACAGTGAGTGAATTTTAAAGAATTAACCTTAGAATAGCCGCTCTGAAGTACTTCCTGGCGAACTCAGTCATGAGGTGCTGTTGTGGGTCTATCATGTGGTGCTGTTGTGGGTCTATCTCTGAGCTGTGGACTGACCCCACCTCAACACTGCGCTCACTGGCCACTGACTCTGCATTTGTGCTATTGCGAGTCAGACGTCTAACAGGGGGCACCACCGAGGTATGAGAGGCCCTCATGCTTTTTTTCCTCTCAAGTTGTCGGTTTATGGAGATGTTGTGGTAGTCTGGAGGTGCACATGGCTGAGTGCTATCAGCCGGGAAAAGACCGGAACGGCCACCGGTGGAGCCGAATTTCCATCCTGCAGAGAGCACCGAGCAGGTAAACACAGATTTACATGTGCAAGGACAGTTTAAACGCAATAGCATACAATAAAGTGCAATAACATCGTTGCTATTTATTCTGTTGACTTGATGACTGTAATCATGACATTCAGCTAAATGGAGAACTCACCGTCCTGGAGATCATCCATTTGCAGCAGTTTGATGACATCACCTTTCTGAAAGTTGAGCAGGCTCTTGTCATCTGTCACAAAGCTCTTCAGAGCAATCGCATACTCTGAATCCTAAAGTAAAGTAAAAAAAAAATAAATCATGACTGTAGTTAAATTTTCACCTTGTCCATGTTGAATACTCTAATACAGTTCAAAAGTTTTCTAAAAGAGAAGCCATTTTTATAGACAGATCGATGGAAAAAAAACATATTTTAAGCAGTTCCTACAGTAACAATTTACACCAGGACTCGTGATAAAACATTACAGATATTAAAGCTTACTATAAATGATAAAATATAGGTTGGATGTTGGCAGCTATCAATGATGCTAGGAAAACAGAATGAGCAGAATAATAGGGGAAGTGGTAGCGCAGTGGTTAAAGTGCTGCTGATTGGAAGATCTTAGTTTGATTCCCAGCACCACCAAATTGCCACTGCTGGGCCCCCACGCAAGGCTCCTAACCCCCTGATTGCTCAGAGATAAATGTAAATTACTCTGGATAAGGTCATCCTCCAAATGCCACACATGTAAATGTATATGAATAATAATAACAATGAAACTCTCTCTCTCTCTCATTTGCTCTCGCTTTCTCTCCCCCCCTGTTTTTCTCTCTCTCTTTCAGACACACTCTTATATAAAAGCCCATAATTAAACAGTTATCTGATTAAACACTATCATAAGAAAAAGTATTTAGAATGAGCACCTTGGTCAACTCGATGAGGAATAGTTGCACCACATGAGCTATCTGAGGAGCTTTTGGAGAATGTAGCTGCAGCTCCTCACTTTTCAGGCTAATTAAAACGGTCTCAGCATCCTTCTGCTTCACAGACAACATTTCTGCATAGCTGGGTGAATAACAAAAATCCATTATACAGTATTATAATGTAAAAAAACAACAACCATAGACTACATAGACAAAAGTTTTTGGACTCAATAACATCATAACCATAAGTGAATTTAAACATCCTATTCCCGATTTATGTTCTTCTTTTGCTTTTAGAATAAGTTTCACTATTCTGGGACGTATATTCACTAGATTTGTCATCAGTCAGCTATAAGAGTATTAGTGATTTCAGGTACTCATTGCTTGGTTTTCGATGTTGTAGGCATTTCAGTTTATTCCAAAAGCGTTGCGTAAGGATGAGGTTAGGGCTGTGTGCAGAACACTCCACTCCAACCAAAACACAATAAAAGTTGTTATAACACTACAGTTTTTTCTGCCACATTTTTCTTTCAGCTAGACAATGACCCAAAGCATTGTTCCAAATCTACCAAGAAATCTATGCAGATACAATGTTTTAGAATGGCCATCCCAGTCCCCAGACTTCAACATCATCAAAAATCTATAGACTGATTTAAAAAAGGCTGTCCACCACCGCCAGCCACCAAACCTGACTAAACTGGAGAAATTTTGCGAAGGAGAATGGTCCAAAATATAAGAAGACTATAGGAAGCGTTTACAGGCTGCTATTTTAGCAAAAGGTGGCGCTACCAAATATTGATGTCAATATTTCATTGTGGTAACACTGAATAAATGTTATTTCAGAACGGAATTGTTGCTGTTTCCATAAGATATAAATTATATCCAAATGAAGTTGCTACTTCAAAAACCCAGCAGATTATAAATTGAAATTATGATCATTTTCAGGGGGGGCCAAAAGTTCCAGTAATGAATAATTACGGCATAGAAAGACAGTCTAGATTTTTGTGTGCTTTCAGATGTGTGCCAACCACATACGGATCTGATGAAGTGGGGGGTAGGGGGTGGGGGTTTGCCTGAATAATGTATTGTTGTCCTGTTAATAATGCTTTATGGTACCTGTAACTTCTGAGTAGTTTGAGGTGCTTCGGGTTGATCCCGGATGCTTTAACTATCCTCAGCATTTTAATGCCACGATGTGAAACCCCAAGAACCTGAGTATCGTCTCCATTTCCACCCTGACACAGAAGGACACAGACACGGATGTCCAAGATATGATATAGTAAAGTGCATTTGTGTGCCAACTTTTGACACATGATTTGTGCTCATTCGAATAGTACAATAATTTATTTACATTCACGGGAAAAAGTCGTGTGAAATAATTGGTCCAGTTGTCTCTGGCTGCTATGACGACCCTCTTCTTCATGGCGTCATCCTGCACAGTGCTAATGCTCGTTCCAATATGGAATTGTGCTGTTTAATGACAAAACAAATTCAATAAGTGATCAATAGACTATGATTAAATCAGCAATTATGGAGTGATTAGAACAGCCTCAGAAGTAACCAAACAATTCTCACCAAGCAAATCTTTCATTTTACGCCGCTCTTCACGTGAAATTCGCACGCAGGCATCTGAGTAGGTGTCTCTCATAATCTGGAGTTTTAAAAAATGTGTTTAAGTGAAATACAAAAGGATTTTAATTTTTTAAAGTACTTTTATAACTGTATTTTTAAGATCGAAAGTATTAGGACACTGTGTATTTGAAACATCCTATCACTGATTTAGGCGCATTCTTACACAATAATAGCCTCCACACTTCCGGAAATGCTTTTTACTAGATTTTGGAACATGGGTGTTGAAATTTGTAGTCATCCAGCACACAAAATGATAAGCAAAATCAGATATTATAGCTCTGTGTGGTACACTCAATCCTCTCTAACCATAAAACACTATGTAATTTTGTGCACAGGGGCATTGCTGTAAAAATGTTTGGGATTTCTGTGGCAATAAGTTAAGGTTAGACATAGTTGTGGGTTTGCTAGCCATATAGCACAGATACCTAGCATATGCAAATCCCCTTTGTTTTGAAAAGTACAAAAAGACAGAACATTTCTCTTAAAACGTCAGTTTTCAATATTTGGCAGTCACAATTAACATTTGTGTGTTTTGTTATGTTTTTTTTTTTTGTTGTGCTTTCTTGTTCATGTCCTTTGTTTACTTTCTGTCTTGTTATGATTGAATTCCCTGTCCATGTGTCATGTTTCTATTGGCTTTCGGTTGTTTTGTCATTGGTTCATTTCGGTCATGTGTTATGGTCGGTGTCTGTCACGTTATGGTTCAGGTTTATGTTCATTTTCTAGTTATGTCAGGTTGTAACGGTCTTGGGTAAGGTACTTTCTGTTTGTTTTTTTCCCCTAGTCTTGTCATTGACTCATTGTTCCCTATCGTTTCCAGGTGTGGCTTGTTTCCGTTTGTTTCTGTCTGTCTTTGTCTTGTGTTGATGTTGTGTAATGCTAATCGCCTATGTTGATTCCTTAGTCCTTCTCTTGTGATGCTAATCGCTATTGCTTATCGCCAGTGATTAACATCGATATGTTAATGCTCTAGCTTGTAATGTTAGTCCCGCTTCCTCGGTTTCCGTGTGTTTTCTATGTTTAGTTCAAGTTTACAATCTTTCTGTTTCCTTAGTTGTCTTCTGTTGCATCTCCTTTTTTCGTCTATTTCCACTCAACCCCAATACGTGACACAGGCGTGGTTGTGTTAGATTGTTGGATTAGTATTTGTTGTTTTTCCATTTTCTTGGATTCGTTTGTTTTTTCATTGTTATTTCTTTAATAAACTGTACTTGCATTCCAACCTAAACTTACGACTCGTGACACATGGTTTACAAAGTTCTGTCCTTTTTTTTTAACTTAGATACAAGTCATTGTAGGACACTACTTTTATTACTTACCTGCTCACACAATAAATTCAGGATATATGGATGAGTGAACTTTTCCTTGGGGTAGAACAACTGGAGAGAAGAAAACAGATGTCAAATGAGAGACGTAAGAAAACCAAATAATTACAGCTTTTGAAGGTGTCTTTTAAAACAGACCTCTTTTCGCAAGAAGAGTTTCCCAGGCATAGGCGAGTAGGAGAAGTAGACACTAGCAGTAAATTTGTGTCTCTGGGAACGAACACTCTCTTCATTATCCATTCTCTGAAGCTGTCCTGAAGAAATACATAATACATATACGTTTAAAATTTTATTCTGAACCAAACCAGAAATTATATGCACATGATTTGACTCACTTAGTCCAGGTGCAGCCATAAGGGGAGGGTCAGGGATGTTATTTGCGAGAACAGGGGCAGGTTCTGGAGGTGGAGGAGTGGGAGCAGCATGTGAACGTTGTGAGCCAAAGAGGTCAGCTAGAGAGCGCTGCTTCTGTTTCATATTATTGGAAATCCAGCGGGGACCTGGTTTATCACTCTGAGAGGAAGGAGCCGGAGGAGAAGGTGGTGATGGAAGAAGTGGCTCTTGTTTTTTGGGTGAAGGAGCAGCCAATTGTTTCTGTCACAGATATGAATAATATAGTTTTAGCTTACACACTTTATACAGTTAGGTTGAAAATGACCCAACAAATGGTGGGTTGATATAGCACCTACATGTTGTTGGGTTAATTTAACCCATTTCTTTGGGTGGTAAGTTTTACCCAATAAAATAACTAATTTGTTGGTTTATTTTTTATTTGATACAGCGTTTATCTTTACAACTTTATAGATAAAATGTTTAATATTTTGTCATGGCTATAATACAAATGGCGGTGTCATTAGTCACAAAATAATTAAAAATAGACATTGTTAAAATTGTTTGACATTAACTTACCTGTGTATCTTCAGTTGTGCCAGTTGATCATTAAAAATGTTATTTTAACCCAACTGGTTGCGATTTTAAATAAACAACCCAATGAACGTTCGTAATAACCCAACATAATAACCCAAATTTTTAACCCAGATATTGGGTACAGTGAATAACCGAACATTTTTTTGAAGTATAAAAAACCCTAACTGTAAAGTCAAAAACTACTAGAGAACTTTACAAAAACCTAAACAAATAACATAGCAGTGTTTTAGTTCAACTTTACAGAACTTTTATTAGGTAAAACCTTTTTTACAGACATCTAATAGAGACTGAAGAAAGTGAAAATATCATAATTAATTAAATTTAACAATAAATACTACAGTATATATTCATTCATTATTTTAGAATGCAAAGGAATCAGTTTTTTTTATCATTAGAGTTATTTTAAAACATATTTTTATTTGTTTTTTATTCTGCCAACACCTCCAAAATTAGTTTTAAATGTGTCATTACAAAATTATTTGGTTGAATTTAATAAAATATTGTTTTTTTAAAAAATGTGTAGTATTAAAGTTAGTATACGTTTTGTGCAATATTACCTTCTGAGGAGAGACTGGTCCGTTTGCTCTGAGAATGGCCAGTGCCTCTTCTTTAGGGTCTTTTTTTTTGATAAACTGCTTGGAAGGAACCCTGCGGAGTTCAGAATTCAAGTCACCCCATTATTTTAACTTGCCACTTTTACACTTTACTTTTATTCATTTCTGACTAGTGAAATGAACAGTATTACACTCTCTCGTGCTAATAACATCACAGGATCACATTTTCACCTGACAGGTTTAAAGGCCTTGGGCTCTGGAGGAGGTCTGCTCTGGTGCTGCTTGATGATATCTCGAATATTACTGCTGGGTTCTAGTTTAGGAGGTGATGTTGGAGGTGATTCCTGATCCAATATTGGTGACGCTTGAGAGTTACTGGGTTTTGTAGGAGGTTTCACTTGAAAAGACAGTACAGGAAGTTATGGCGAGGATTACGCTTTTGGATTCTTCTTTTTTTTTATTCAATTATGGGAAATTTTATAAATTGCAAATGTTCTTCCAGTGATTAAAAGATGCATAATAAAAGGATACAGTAGTTTCTAAAGCCATGAGTAGTACTAACCTTCAGATATAACTGGAGATGGAGCTTTGGCCTGTGCAGCCGGTGAGGGAGGATAAATAAGGGGTTTAGCGACTTTCGGAGGATGTTTTGAAGGTGCATCCTGAGTTCCTGTGTTATAAACAAACACAATTAAAGCAAAGTAAAAAAACTGCGCAATTATTACTCTGTATTCAGGCGTTTTTTTCCTTAACCGAGCAGTACCAAAATCCTGCAATACAAAATGAAGAAACTTAAAGTGTAAAAATCTCACCAATCCTCTGGAAAAAGGCTCTCTTTTCCTGAAAAGATTCTGGAGTCTCTGCAGCAGCAGTGTCATCTACGTGTGCAGGCTACACAACATTTGGTTAAAGGTTATAATATAACACAGATTCATTAGAAAATCACAGTATTGTACAGACAGGAAAAGCTACTTACTGGGGTGTTTAGCACAGGTGGATTGATGTGTCGTTGTGCTGTGGGACGAGCAGGCTCTTTTACAGGGGTGGTGCTCTGTAAACTCTGAGGTTGTGAGCGCTGCTGCTGCTGCTGTTGCTGCTGCTGTCGCTGATTTTGCAGCTGCTCTTGCTGCTGCTGTTGGGACAGTGTTATGGCCTGTAGTGTCATCTGTTGGGCCTGCAAAAAAAAGTTCAGCAAAGTTAACAGAGTTCCTGCTTTGAGAACACCAGCTAGACTGTGTGTGTATGTGTGTGTGTGTGTGTGTGTGTGTGTGTCCTCACCATGAGCATAGCTTGCTGGTTGATAAAGGCTTGCTGCTGATCAGTCAACTGCTGCGAGTTAAAGACTGGCGAGGTGTTGGGCATAGCCGATTGTGCCATTGCACCTGGCATCATCATAGCTATGAAGAAGGAACAAGAAATGTAAACTTGGATTAGGTAAACTCATGGTGCACAATTCCAATGAGCTCTGAATACTGTATTTAACGGTTTCAACATTGTTTCCTAGCAGGCGGAAAGAACAAGTGGTATTTTACCACCAATTACAAGCACACATTAGTGGTCATGCTAAATTTCGTGTGGTTGTTACATAATAATTCAAAGCTTCTCTATTTCTGACAGCCAAAGACACCACAGCACCACTCACTTGGATTATACTGGTGGCCAAAATCCAAGATCATAACCTTAGATAAAAATGTACCTGGATAAATGTGGGATTAGGAAAACTGAACCAATACCTGAAACCTGTATATACCTGTATGTGCAAATTTTACACCCCTACATAATTTATTTTTATTCCGTTTGATTGGGTTCTAGAAAGAAATACAGAAAAGTTTACTACTATACTGTAGGGATGGCAGGATATACTATAAATTTGGATTCGGTATGATACTAGAAAAAATACCACAGTATTGAGAGTATTAATAGTATAGAATGTTAATATTCTAAAAGAGTAGGCTGCCTAGATAATGTGAAGAAAAAGAAATAATAAAGACATTATATGTCAGACATTATATGTCCTGTATCAGCAAAATAAATAATCATCATATATAGTATTTAATAATCTTGGTTAATTTTAGGTTGTGTGTTTAGAGCATAAAGTAATGTTAACATACTAAACATACATTAGTACATTTGTCTTTTATAAATAATTTTAATTTTTCTAAATTATGGTATTGTACTGTTCTAAATATAATATTTATCAGTAATGTACTGCCATAGCTACAGGTTAAAATGGTAATTCTAAGGCTGGAAATAAGACATACATGGCATAGGTGGCATCATAGGCATTTGGGCAATCCCGGGCATCATGTTTGGCATCATTGGTGTGGCTGCATAGGCTGGCATGGCTGGATTCATGGGCATTCCTAAGTGATAAAAAACAAAAACAAAATACAGCATGTATTAACTATACATAGACCTGGAAATCAGTGATTTAATAATGTGTAATGTACATTGCAATTTACTTACCCATATTATAACCTGGCATTGACATTGGAACTCCTGTAAAATTAATATTTTTATCTCGATCCATTATATCCGTATCTTATGTACCATTTGCTAATACTTACAAGATTTTTTTATGTACTATGGAAACCTGTTTATTTGAAATTTCCATAAAGTGATTCATAAAAACTTTGTTTAACTATAATGTTTGTAAAACTTCTTAAGCCATGGATACAATTAAATTAATTTAAATATGTTATTAAGATATTTTTAGATTAAAAGCATCAGAGCATCAAAGTGAATCATACAAGGGTTGTAGTAGGTGTACCTGTTCCTTTATACATGCTTGGGTGCATCCCTCCTCCTCCCTTCATTCTGCGGTTCAGCATAGCTGTTCGCTCAAAATCCTAAAAACACACAATGCTGACTTAAATGAATGAAAAGAATTAGTTTGCTATCAAAAGCCCTGAAACAGTCCATGTTACTTGCAAAACAGCTTAGCACTAAATGCGATCTGCAAATTGACAAACAAACAGCACTGACTGGAGGTCCCTGATCCAACACAGGATCGAAAAGGTCATCCACATAGTAGTCCAGCTTAAGTGCCTGAGATTCTAAGAGAAAAAAAATAATAACTGAAGTCTTACATACAACATTCAGCCTTTTAATTATTTGTCAGCAAATTAACGCATTTATCCTACCCTGAGATGTCCTACTGTCCCACTGAGCAGCTTTAACAGAAGGAAGGTCAGGAGCCTGCATGGAGGGAGCCGGAGGGATGAAGTCATCTATCTCTGAGGTCATCATCCTGCATTTGCGGGGTAACAAAACATGCAATTGTACTATCTAAATATTATATCATCAAAATAAACAAGTCTGAATTCTTACACACCTGTCCCCCATGTTACTGAAAATATAACCAGTGTGGGCAGATGTTTGTTCCAAAGAAACATCATTCTCAGCACTGGCCAGAAGGTCCATCACATAGTCGCAGCCGTTTAGATCAGACCAGCCGTCATCAGCTAGCAGAGACACAGACCAGCCCCGCTGAAGCTCGGGTACGTCCCTGAAGAAAACATATCCACATACTTTTAAGTCCACCTATACAACATGTCAAAAAACAACCAAGAGACGATGGGTAACTCTGGAGAACCTGGAAAAGATTTCAGCTCAAATGAAAGAAGTATCTAAAAATATAAAGCCTTCCGACATATAACAACAATCCAAAACATACTGCTAAATCTACAGGAGTGATTTAAACCAAAAAAACAGACTGGGTTAGGATAGTCAAATTAAAGCATGAGGCTGCGGCATAACT